>LBNU01020888.1:0-12613 GCA_014162995.1 Artemisia annua | reverse complement strand
TGCTTGAACGTCTTAAGAAACATGAACCAATGCGTACTAGGTTTTTATGGTTGTATTTAATGCATGAGCGAATTCTAATGATCCCATGTTAGGAGCTTCTAGCAGGCTCGACATAGGAGTGAAGTAGCAGCTTATAGAGTTGGGGAAGTACGTATGCCACCCCACGAATGGTATTAAGGAATACACCCGTCATCCACGCAATTGTACAAACCAATTAACCGGTAAAAGATAGCTAGGGAGTAAGGAAATCTAAGTAAACACACTTTTCTCCATATGAGTTTCACAACCAATTTACTTTTCTTGTTATTTTATTTTATTTGCAATAGTAGATATTTGGGTTAGTTGACTAGCAATTAATTCCGCCCACTCTTCCGAATACTTGAGATTTTTACTTGCTTTCATAAAATATAAAAATACAAAAAAGAATCATCCCTCAACCGTTAGACCTAAATTAGAGTAGTTTTCAATCCTAACGACACTATTCCCCGAGAGAACGATCAATCCCCCGGTACTTGTCACTTCACTATACTACATCGGTCAGGTACACTGCCTGGTGGGGGTTGTAAGCTTCTCAAGATCCCTTGAGAGGTAAAACCTACTGCGAAGTTTGCAAAACCCACACATCAGTAGAATGGGATGTTTGTTATAACCCCTTTGTTATGATTTCGATTTGGACGTCTTTGTCATGTTTAAAATATCAAAACTATGCGTGCACAATAAAATATATGATGAATGATAAGTGTTTTCTAGGGCTTATGTATTTGTGATAAGTGGAAGTATGGTTTTTGACATCAAAAATAGTTATGTGATACTTTGACCCAAAAGGGCAATGATTTTGGTCTCAAAACCTCCGCTTCTGTTCCAAAGACTGCCATACTGGTTTTCAAAACCGTCGCATTTGTGGTCCAGATTTAAAATAAATAACTAAATAAAATTTTTGGTGTTTCAGCTTGGTTTCAGAGCATGGTTTATTCCCATAACCCTTTTCATAATTAAAAAGGTTAAGCCTATTATTTGGAAACAAACTTGTAAACTTTTTCATTTATAGGTAACGTGGTGAGTAGTTTACTCATCTAACCATTTTAACTTGTTATTTTGTGTTTTTATTAGAAAGGTAAACGTCTGGCTGTCCACTTAGTAAAATAATTTTCACGTCATTTTTTATTTTTCACCTAAACAAACTCTACGTGTTTGGACGAGGACATTCTGTTCATTTTACTAAAATTCATTTTCTACATCAAAATTGTTTTTGTTTTTTCTTTTTCTTTTAAATCAAATTTCTAAAATAACCTTAAACAAACTTTATACAAATTCACGTAACTGAGAGAATCTCCAATGCTAGGTTAAAAAGGGGTTTTTTTTTTTTTTTGAAAGGTTAATAGCATCGGAGCAAAAGGCTAAAAATAAGTTAAGAAAGGAATGTTGAGGTAGAATAAGTTGTTGAAGATTTCGGTTGTGTTGAAGATGACTTTTTGCATTGGAGAATATGAGTTAAAAATGAATTTAGTATTTAAATATTAAAGTTTAATAAATGAATTTGAAAACAAGTCGACCACTAGAGATGCAATAAGTAACTTTTAAACAATAAAATGAATGCAAAGACTCATTACATCCACCTTTAACTCATAAATTGTATAAAATCATTTAAACGCCATTGTTTGTAGCTTCGGTGGTGGTGTCGGAGAATTTTTCAAAGATATGTGGCTGCTGGATTTACTCCATATACGTAAGCCGCTGCCGAAAGTATTCACTATCTTTCTAGTTTTTAAATGTGTCGATGAATATGTAGTAATTTATGATCAACAATTTTTAGAGCATCCGCAATGCATAAACTATGAAAAGCTTTTTATTATTAGAAAAAGCTTTTTTACATTGTAATATGAGTTATTTCAAAAGCTTTTTACAAAGGGAGGNATATGATGAATGATAAGTGTTTTCTAGGGCTTATGTATTTGTGATAAGTGGAAGTATGGTTTTTGACATCAAAAATAGTTATGTGATACTTTGACCCAAAAGGGCAATGATTTTGGTCTCAAAACCTCCGCTTCTGTTCCAAAGACTGCCATACTGGTTTTCAAAACCGTCGCATTTGTGGTCCAGATTTAAAATAAATAACTAAATAAAATTTTTGGTGTTTCAGCTTGGTTTCAGAGCATGGTTTATTCCCATAACCCTTTTCATAATTAAAAAGGTTAAGCCTATTATTTGGAAACAAACTTGTAAACTTTTTCATTTATAGGTAACGTGGTGAGTAGTTTACTCATCTAACCATTTTAACTTGTTATTTTGTGTTTTTATTAGAAAGGTAAACGTCTGGCTGTCCACTTAGTAAAATAATTTTCACGTCATTTTTTATTTTTCACCTAAACAAACTCTACGTGTTTGGACGAGGACATTCTGTTCATTTTACTAAAATTCATTTTCTACATCAAAATTGTTTTTGTTTTTTCTTTTTCTTTTAAATCAAATTTCTAAAATAACCTTAAACAAACTTTATACAAATTCACGTAACTGAGAGAATCTCCAATGCTAGGTTAAAAAGGGGTTTTTTTTTTTTTTTGAAAGGTTAATAGCATCGGAGCAAAAGGCTAAAAATAAGTTAAGAAAGGAATGTTGAGGTAGAATAAGTTGTTGAAGATTTCGGTTGTGTTGAAGATGACTTTTTGCATTGGAGAATATGAGTTAAAAATGAATTTAGTATTTAAATATTAAAGTTTAATAAATGAATTTGAAAACAAGTCGACCACTAGAGATGCAATAAGTAACTTTTAAACAATAAAATGAATGCAAAGACTCATTACATCCACCTTTAACTCATAAATTGTATAAAATCATTTAAACGCCATTGTTTGTAGCTTCGGTGGTGGTGTCGGAGAATTTTTCAAAGATATGTGGCTGCTGGATTTACTCCATATACGTAAGCCGCTGCCGAAAGTATTCACTATCTTTCTAGTTTTTAAATGTGTCGATGAATATGTAGTAATTTATGATCAACAATTTTTAGAGCATCCGCAATGCATAAACTATGAAAAGCTTTTTATTATTAGAAAAAGCTTTTTTACATTGTAATATGAGTTATTTCAAAAGCTTTTTACAAAGGGAGGTGATACTTACATGGAGCTTTTTACTATGTACACTGATATTTAGCTTGAATTGACACTTATAACCCCAACATCTATTTACCAAGATGTTGACTTGTTTTCTCAAAAAGTTTGTTCTAGGCTTAATCTTTGGCCGCCACACTTCCACCGCCGCGCAAATCGACTACTACTTCTTCATCCACCGATTGGCTATTTGATCACCAATACTATAAGTCACCACTCACCAGCGAACTCTTGTTCCTGAAATCCGGTAGATAATAGTCATAATACCATGGACGGAATGTTGTAAAGTTCTGAATGTTTGGATAATCAACCCAAATCTAAACTCCTCATGGTCGTCCTAATTTTTTGAATGATCCGCTCGATAGGTGACGATAGCAGAGTCTCACCGTCGGCACACACTTTATCGTCCCCAAAAGGAAATTTCATTGTTTTCTTTGTTGTTATTTTTATTGAGAACAAAAAACTAAAAAGTAAAAGAAATTAATGTAGCATGTTTATTTGTTACGAATGGAAGTTAATGTGTGAATCATTTCGGTCCAGTGTGGCAAATAAGTTATTTTTGTATGTTAAAAGCATTTTCATTTGATAGTTCAGAGGTGTACGATATTTACGTGTTTCTAAGCTGATCATTTAGCGAGAATTGTGAATGAAAATGCCTAAAACTAGACTTAAAACAGAGGTGGGTTATTCATTTCTTTGCAAGTGAATCGAGCATGACTGTTGTTTCACTATTAAATTTCATTTGGAGTGAATTTGAAACTTGTATTACACTTTATTGGTCATCGACGTGAAAATTAGTCCGATAAACTCCGTTATGAAATAACCATCCACATGAGTTTGTAGGCGCTCAAAGGCATCAGTGACTCATTGATATCCGAATTGGTTGATAGGTAGCGAGTGCTTCATGTATGTTTTATAAGAAGTTTGATGTTTTTACTTTTCAGGATCCACATATATTTTCATTAACGGCGAAGATGGATTCTATTTCAGTAAAATATTGTTGAGGGCATAATTGTTAATTTACACTAAATTTCTGTGTATAAATCAAAAGGCTCCGTGGAAATATCACGCCTTTTTTACGAAAGACTTGGCCAACACCAAACTTTTACACAAATCTATTAGTCATTAATGACTTTTCCATTAAAGGCATTCAATGCGTCTACACTAAAAAATGTATGCATTAAATGAAAAAAGTTTCTTTAAACACTTTTTGCATTGTGGATTCTCTTAAAAAGTATTACATCACCTCAACATCAACAAAAATAACAACAACCAAAAATCTTTGGCTATGTTTGGTGCAAAGCTTTTTGGAGCTTTTTGAGGCAATGAGCGGTGAGCAATGAGCTTTTTTATTTTTAGTGTTCGTTTGGCATGAGAGCTGTGAGCTTTGCTATTTTTTAGGAAAGCTCATTTTTCCAATGCTTCTTTATGAAGCTGTGAGCGGTGAGCTGTGAGCGGTGAGCAGTGAGCTTTGGCTACTGCTCACAGCTCACTGTTACTGCTCACAGCTACTTTTGCCAAACATAGGCTTTGTCCAAACACCTCACATATCAAAATAATAAGAAACAAATAAGATTTCAAATCCGAACACAAACCAAACAGATCATATTATTAACTCAGATATGACACACAAACCAAACAAGATCTCGGTTTTAGTTTCGCAATAATTGTAGATCTTAATTGATCTTCAAAAATTTGAACCCCTCATAGATCTTTAAATAAAAACCTACTCGAGAAATTATGTCAAAATCATTATGAAAACGACTTTCATACAACAAGGTTTGAAAATTTACGAGTATTTGGGTGTACTTGTGATTTGGTTTAAGTAATTTTCGAAGAAACCAAATTATCCAAAGGATTTTTGGTTTTGCGGATTAAACAAAGTTGAAATTTGTTTTTGAGTACTAAAAAAAGATAGAGAGGTGGATGGTGAGATATGATTTTCTCATTTTCGTGAGATGAGATTGGAGTGGTTGTGAAAGATTAAAAGAAGGTACTATACACAAAAATATAAAAATAACTAAAGCGCCAAATAAACAAAAGTGTTGTGAAACAATAACAAGAACAAAAGATAGAGAGAATGGAGAAAATTGTTATTATTCATCTCTCAAGGAGGCTTATATTTATAGTTACAAAGGTGGAGTATTCCACAAGATACAATACTTTAATTAAGGTAACTACTAACATTACGAGATATGGACATCCATTCCATATTTATCCATAATACTCCCCCTTGGATGTTTATCTTAGGATTATGCCTCGTTAAAACCTTACTAGAAAAAACCCAGTGGGACAAAAATCTAGTGAAGGAAAAAGAGTACATAATTCCTTTATACGCTCGGGGATGTTGCCTCATTAAAAACCTTGCCGGAAAACCCTGTGGGGACAAAACCATAGTCAAGGGAAAAAGAGTGCAATGCGTATCTTCTCTCCCCTGATGATCACATCACTTAAGCTCATTAAGTCAGTAAAATGCACCTTAAAATGTCTTGATATAATCACATGAATAAATATTCTCTACATGTTGTTCGCATATCCAATTTAAGGATTAACATACGTCATACATCTCATTCAAGTATATCATCATAATTTCCAACAAATTCAAAGTGAATGATAGATTACATCATGTATGATCACTAACGCGAACTATAAATGTTTCATACGCATTTTAGTATGGCACTTTTAAATCTGCGATCATCATCTTTAGAAATCAAGGGGATCTTTTCCACATCATGTGACCTCATAAACATGAGTGTCGTTTATCCATATAAAGATAGTTAGCATCTTTCTTTATTTTCATGATGCACACATATTTCATCCTTTAGATGTTCAAATTGTAAATTAAGACAAACTTTGTCTATTGTTTCAAATTCAACTTCAAAGCATTCAGTTGCGTTTATAATCATAAATCAAACAATATGAACTTAAACAGTATTTAAATCTAGATCTCTTTATAAAGTTTCATATGCAAACATAATTCTTTATTTCGCACAATACTATACACTAAGGCAATTATCAAATGTATGCCAAAAACATGATTTATTCAATACAATCAAATAGTGTTCTCGAGAACTTTTCTTATATGCTTTAAGCATTAAAAATCACTAGCATGCTTCATGCATTTTATATGCTATAATAAAATCTCGTACGAGCTCTATTCATTTATCATTTAGACGCATATCAATTACTTATTATATTGCCAGACTTACTAAATACATTATTGGATCCACCACATGTGAACATACAATGTATGTGCATTATCATTTACAAGTCTTTGAGAAACTATACGTGTGCCATCACTTGTACCTTATGCATAATTTAATTTAATTTTCTCATAAAGACTTATGCATATCCAATAAGTTTAAATATTCATATGTACGGACTCCAAGTCCCAGTAACCATGTCTCATCATAAGAGACTTCAACCTTTCATTAATTCATTGCGTCTTTACATCATTTTGGCCATTCATTTATACATATGCACTTCCTGCATGTATGTTTTCAAGATCCTCACCATGATTCTAGCGTTATCTTATTATTTTCATAATCATTACCATGCCCATTATTATATAAAATAGTACTATCGACGTCGATTCATTACTTTTCGATTCCATACTTTACTAGACATTATATATCATTTATTGAAATCTCATAGTTTTTCACCAACCCGGGATTTTTTCAATAACCTTCATGTCTAGATTCTCTTTAAGAGACTATTATGGGGTCTTGTTACCTTGATTTGACCATCTTAATTTTCTTGCTCCATTTTATTTATTCGAGGACTTTTACTTGGAATCAATTAGTCTATCATGGTGCAGCCATGCCATAGACTCACTACCAATAATTGGTTGTCATGTTGGGACGTACATTATAATTGGAGCACTAGCAGCATATATATGATCTAGTCACTTCTTTAGGTCACTAAACATGTCTGGCAATTACTAGATCTGGAATATAAATTGTCCCTTAAACTTCAAGTTCATATTCATTATCGTGAGGATCAACATTTATAATATATTAATTCATTCCAAATTTCTCGCTGCTCATTCTCCCCCCTGAATGAATTATCAATTTCAACATCCTATTTTTGTGCGTGTGGTGGATTTACAAGAAACATATACCGCACAACTACAAAATTCTTATATGGGAAACATATGGTTCATGACCATAAACCATTTTATCGGGGAGTATTCATTATATCTTGTTGGCATGATACGAATTCTTGTTAAATCTTCGAAATAAACATGCCCCATAGTACTTATAGTTTTGTTCTCATAATTATTGGCTTTGCAGTCAACTGAAGACGTTGTAATAACGTTTCAACAAAAGCAATTCGCGTATGAACAAGGGCTACTTTTATGTTCAACACTTATTCCAATAATCGCCCAACATATGGAAGTATTTACCAACATTTCCAAAGATACGATATGGAAAACCATGTTCGCATTTTATAAGCCGAGCCATTAATCACGTTAACCTTAAGTTGCGTCTTTGATGATCATTTTGACGATGCATCGATTTTAAAACTCAAAATGATCCACATGGCGGATGTATAGGCCTACATACACCCCCTTTATTTTTTTCAAAACTTCATAGGACAAAGTCCTTACTTTAATTTGACGGTGATAAGTGAACAATGCACTTCCATTGAGAACAATAACAATAGTGAAATCACCTTTGAAGAACCCATGGTTCTTTTATATGTTTCGCATCATCATTGACCCGGAATGGTCCAACCGGTCATACCAATTAGTAGAACAATATTGGCTCATAAACTTACATTTTATGACCACATGTGCTTCACATTTTTTCGATTAACTCTTGTATGTCTTTCATACACCGTTTAATATAATATTCACATTAAAGGAACATGATTAAAAGAATAATACTTCGATTCATATAGATAAAAACATGCACAGGAGGATAACATTACATAGCAACAAACTAACATGAGTATACGTACAGAGGGTAATTATATACCATATATACATTCTCATTAAAGAAACATGCACAGAGAGTGTTATACACATTCACAAATATTTCAATTGAATAGCATGCCAACTAAATAAACCTTATATTCAATTTGAATCTACTAAATATATTCATAGTTAATATGGCAATGATCCCTGATTCAAAATGAGAATTTTTACATGGGTTTATAACTAACTTTAGGCAATATCATATGTGTCACAGTTTATTCCTAAACGTGATCAAAATCTATACTGAACAATTAATTTAACTAGACTTGAGCATATATAGGCACAAGGAATAACTTTATTTAAACCCAAATTATGCACAAATCCAACGTCAAAGAATACTAGCATTTAAATCATGTTATATAACAGGTAACATAAACAAATTCCAATTCAAAACACCTTTTGAATAATGTCCAACTAATAATCACAATTTCATACTTTTTGAGATTGTATTAAATAAAAATGTATGCCTTTAAAACGAAATCAAATTAGCTTCCATGCAAGAAAAGTATAATAATATTTTGTTACCCCGTACATGTTACAAGAGAATACAAAACTTGTCTGTTAATACATGAAACCAAGTCAATTGATAAACTTTAAAGTAAAGTGAAGATGGCACTAAATTATTTAAAGTGCATAAAATTTCTTGATTTTATTGACAACATTCCGTTATTTTCTTGTCAACATATTTTGAAAAACTATTTTTGTATCTATTAATTTAGCATCCAAAAGGAATCACAAAACTGTGTTATGAACCAAGAAGAAGTCATGCAAAATTGCAAACTGTAAAATTATAAAAGTTCAAAGTTAACGTCTAAATGTAATGTGTTTGAACCCTTTAAAACAAAGATCCAAAACCTCATAGTTTTATCAAAACAACAGTTCGGTTACAAATCATAGTTTATGTAAAGCATGGCTAAGATAAATTCATATAAATACCTCTAGCAGTGTCCACAAGATAAACTCATATAATGCATTATAATATTATAACACGAAGAGGCATACTTTATGTTACTCCACACAATAATAAGATGGTATATAGTTTAATAATCAAATTATAATCATGAAACCAATACAGGCAACTCATAACTTCCACATAAACACGTAGTAATAATATAAGTCGTTACGAATAAAGAGTAATTTATTCGCTATAATTGAATCAACAAAATATAATTGATCAAATTTTCCAGAATACTAGTTACTGATTTGGTTTAAGATTATGACATATACTGTAATTTAACAACGTGTATATTCACCAAAGAATGTTCGAGTTTTTCTTTAAGGTGTGGGAGGGGTTCTTTTATGGTCCATATGGAGTTTTCGAAATCGGCTAGTTTTTTCTAATCCCCCTCCTTGGAAGGCGTTGATTTGGGATAATGTTGTTTCCCAATATTATTTGTGGATTTCTTCTAAAAATCCTAATTTTAAATTTAATTGGGTAGGTTGGTTGCAAAACCCTATAGCTACCATATCTTCCTTGTAATTTTTTCTAGCTTTTGCTAGTTTTAATATAATGCCGCCGTTCAATATATATATATATATATATATATATATATATATATATATATATATATATATATATATATATATATATATATATATATATATATATCATGCGCACACATAAATTGTCTTTATATTTGCCTGATGCTAGCAAATTATTATAATTGGTTATTCATTGGATAAAATATTACTCCCTCCGTCCCATATTAAGTGTCCACAATGGAATCTTGGGTTGTCCCAAATTAAGTGTCCATTTGTACCTTTCAACCAATAAAATGAGACTTTAGTGGCTAAATATAATATTTGATTGGTGGAGAGTGTACTTAGTGGAATCTCTTAAAACTTTGTGCATTTGATAATTGGACACTTAATATGGGACGGAGGGAGTATGAGTTTATCTTCAAATTATCATGTGCTCATAAAGACATAACGTTAACGAAAACTTACCTCAACTACGAACATTAGAAGCTAACACACTCGACAATGGAAAATTCCACTCAGTTATTAAAGGACCCAATCGAACACCAGCAGCATCATTACTTTCTTTATTTTTCCTCTTCTTATCTCCTTCAGGCATGTTACATGATTGAAGCAGTGAATGACACAATAAAAATAATGTATAACCGACTAAATCCAAAACCGTATAAACCCAAGTTGATCCTAGAGGAAATACGACGTGATTTAACGCACTAGGAATTGTTAAATCTATGTATATAAAGAATAGCTATTAAAAACTCATGTAGAAAAGACAAACAACAATTCTTGACCAAGATTCCTTAAAAAAGAAGCAAAAAAAACGCTATACAAATTTCATAGTTAAAGCTACTAAAAATCTTTTAACGTGTTAAAGCAATTAAAAAAAATCCGAATCGTAGAAACCAAAACCTGGTCGATCCTTGTATTAGATTTGTTTTCTTAATTAAAGCAATTAAATCCTTTTAGAGCGTGCTGATAACGTGTTGTGAAACAATAACAAGAACAAAAGATAGAGAGAATGGAGAAAATTGTTATTATTCATCTCTCAAGGAGGCTTATATTTATAGTTACAAAAGTGGAGTATTCCACAAGATACAATACTTTAATTAAGGTAACTAGATATGGACATCCATTCCATTTTATCCATAACAAAAACTCAAAAAGTTATTTGTTTAGATAATCGGTTAATGTATTTAACAATAATGGCCAACTGAGTAAATTAGCCACCTCGTTGCCAATTAATGGAAAAGTTTATTAATTCGTTTCTAACTTGTATACTTAACCTTAATGAAAATAAAAGAAGATTTGATTTCTATCTATTATTTTTGTTTTTGATTTTGACTTCAAATTTTTGCATTTTTTGAAGAATAAAAGCTGATGTTCGTTAAGAAAGATGTAAACTTATAACTACAAAGGCTCGAATAGAATTTTGACATAAATATATAACCTTTGTTTTGTTTTGTTTTTTCTTAATTCTGTCAATTGTATAGTCAAATATTGACCATTATGACTGATTCAAATTGATTGAAGCACTTCAAAGTTCCAATTCTTTTTAAGGAGACAACTACTTTTCCTATCTGACTATCACGATGTGTTGACATGCCATACAAATGCAAGTTTAGTACAAACGTTCCGAAAGGTTTGTCACAAAAGTTACTACGTACTTCTAATACAACGTTTTATCAAAAGAAGTTACAAACTGGCATAAATTTACCTATCGATAGAGCCTTTCAAGATGATACTCTGAAAGCGGAAGTTTGCAGTAGGCTTTTCACCATTGTCGACGAGCTCAAATTTGAAAAGATCACCATCCTTCAAGCCATTTGCGACATAAAATTCTTTCCATCCTCGTCCGATGTAACAATACTTGTTGTTTTTAGAGCTCTTTAACTCGACGGTCCATGATCCTTCATTTCTGACGTTTTTGAGAATCATTTCTTCCTTGTTAAATAATCCATTCTTCCTTGCAAATTTCTTTGGTAGATACTACACATGCACCAGAAATGTAATATATAAAATTTCCATATTTCTCGTCAGAAAGCCTATTGAAACTTAATTCATAGTTTGCGATGAATAGTTCCATAGCAAATTGAGCGTTTTTCTTATAATGATGATAACTAAATGTATTGAATTACCAGCATCTTTTCCACGACGAAGGACTTTACTTCACTGATGAAGTATGGATAGTTCTTTTTTCCACGAGCTAAATCTTCGTACACTGCAATTAGTATGTTTCATATACTTTAAAATAAACAACTACTGTAATTAATTGAAAATTAAGAAAATACCGTACATGAAACATGCATGACGGGAGGGTTGTCTTTCTGATCCTCAACAATCTCAAACTTGTACACATTGCCTTCCTTTAGTCCATTTTCAACACAGAAATCTTTAAAACCGCGTGCTAACTTGAAGGTCTTTTCACCATGTTTAACGAGCTGAACTTTCCTTGATCTACGATTATCATATCTAAGAATAATTTCTCCGAGTTTTAAGCCATTTGATGTAGAGAATTCAACAGGAAGATACTACAATAAGAAAAGGTACATCATGTTAAAGGATAAAAACGTCAATATAGATGAATAATTTTAGTTAATTACCATAAGATTTAGGGGTGATGGAAGTTACCAAGCCCGTCTTTGTGATCCTCTTAAGGTTCAGAGTCGAAATAAAGTAAGGATGTCTTTTGAGAGTCGAACTGGTCTCTTTCTTTATCGCTGAATCGATCTCCACCTCTGCTTGATTATTGTTCTCAAATGGCTTCTTTCCTTTGGATAAATGTGATAAGCAATGAACAATAGTTTCAAGGAAACGCAAGCAACTCCCAGTCACCCCCTTAAACGAGTGATACAGCACAAAGCCTTACTATCGAAATTTGAACAATGGGTACTCTTCCGAGTTTATACAAGCTCAAACGTACAAGTGTTTTTTATCCCGACTTTAACTTATGTTTTACTTTGAGTTTGCGCCACACGTTATGCTAACTCGAGTACCAGTTCTCCAGATTTTAAGCGTTTGCTGGCCATTCCTTTTTTGTGCTTCTTCTAATTGATAA
>LBNU01020887.1:40341-52827 GCA_014162995.1 Artemisia annua | reverse complement strand
GTTGATCCAAACTGCGTTGAGTAATGTGCAACGCAAAAAGAGCATTAAGTTCATGAGCTTCCTTGAGCTCTTCAACGAACTTTTCATGTTCGGAGGTAGGTGATGATGGTGAAGTTGGATTTTGATTTGGGTTTGTGGTTTGGTCATGAGTCATTTGATTCATGTTTGGATGAGAGTGATGGTGGTTGTTTTGAAATTGAGCATCTTCCTCAAAAGGATCATTTGATAGAGATGAGATGGGTGAAGGTGGAATTTTATTGGTGAGTGTGATTGTGCGGTTGTCTTGGTGATGTAGAAGAGTGGTATTATTTGGGTAGTTTGAAGGCTTGGGTATTGGTTGGCTAGAGACAACATCATTTATTGATGATGATTTTTGACAAGTATCAAGCTTTCTTCTCCATACGGGCTTGACGGAGATTTTAGCAACTCTTGAAAACTTGGGTTTTTGGTTGTTGGGAGATGACATGTTTGGATGAATGAGCAATGATATGTGATTATGAGAAGCATTTATAGTGTGATGATTTTGTGTTTACGGAAGGAGAATATGTGTTGGATTTGATTGACAAAAGGTGTTTCTGAATTCAGGGAAATGAGGAATCAAGATAGGGTGAAATAGGCTAAAAAGCAGAAAGCAAACAGGAAACCTCGTCCTACAGATGGCCGGCCCCCTTAATTGGTGGCCGGTCCCCTTAATTTTAAGGGGGCCGCCCTGGTCTGAGGACCCAGGTTGCCAGAAATGGGTTTTTGGTAAAGTTTTTCCAGAAAGAAGTTTGTTTTGGGGTTTGGTTTTGGGCAAGACCAACTCTTTAGGCAACTAGACAAGCATTTTCTTAGTCTAATTTACATGAAAAGTATACATGCTAGCAAATAAACATATAATTATAATTAAGCATGCATATTGGGCTAATAAACACTTAAGCAATTAATATCTAATAAGACAACTAACTAAAATGAAGGCACCTATTAGTGGCTAACTAGTGATGGGACAAATGTGACCATGAAGTTCTTGATTTTGTTCTAGTGTGTGCCTATATGAAACAAATGTGGAGTAAAGATTGCTTCGACTCCTATGAAAAACAAATAATCCTGAGAAACAATCTTAAGTCTCCTTGAATTAAATTTGCTCACTTCTAAATGTCATATATAAGTATACATATGATTATATACTTATAGATAATGAGAGTGAGACTATTATGCATGATTTTAGAAAAACGTTTTTATCATTATTCAACAATGAGTTTTCCTAATCGTGAGAATGATTTTGAAAAGAATTGAGGTTTTTCTTGAAAGTATAATTAAGCAAACAAAGTATCTCAATTCCAGATTTTGTGCAAAACAGAATCCTAGACTCAGATTTGAGAAGAAAGAAAGAAAAACACAGAACATTTTTATCATAAGATGGCCGGCCCCCTTAAAGTGAGGCCGGTCCCCTAAAATTTAAGGGGGCCGCCCTTATATCTTTAAGGGGTCCGCCCATCTGACAACTAAAATTGTCCAGAATTTTGAAAATTTCAAAAAGTTTTGATTCTTCAAGAAAATTCAATCAATTTGTTCCATCATTCCTAATCCTAAACGCAAGTGGTTAAATAATTCACGCTTAAGGGGCTTAGTGAATATGTCGGCAATATTATCTTCCGAAGCTACCTTTTCTATTGTAATGTTTCCTTTTTGTACATTATCCCTAAGGAAGTGATGACGAATTTCTATATGCTTAGTCCTAGAGTGTTGAACGGGGTTCTTACTTAAATCTATAGCTCCTTTGTTATCGCACATAATGGGGATATTTTCTAACCTAATGCCATAGTCTACGAGAGCTTGTTTCATCCAAAGTGCTTGTTGACATGCCTTTCCGGCGCTTACGTATTCGGCTTCGGTGGTAGAAATGGCAAGAGCGGTTTGCTTCTTCGAAAACCAAGATGTTAAACAACATCCCATAAACGTGCAAATTCCGCTAGTGCTCTTTCTATCTACGTAGTCTCCCGCATGATCCGAATCCGCATAGACAATGGTTTCTATGCTGGATCCCTTAGGATACCATAATCCTAAGTGTATAGTGCCTTTATTGTATCGGAAGATACACTTAACCGCTTCTAGGTAGAGGTTTTGGGATCCTCTTGAAAGCGAGCACAAAGGCAAACACTAAACATGATATCAGGTCTACTTGCCGTTAAGTATAGTAAACTACCTATCATTCCTCTATACTTAACATTATCTACGGACTCACCTTCTTCATCTCTTGTGAGTTTGACTTCCATGGACATGGGTGTCTTAAGTGGTTTAGAGTCTTCTAGGCCAAATTTCTTAAGCATTTCCTTAATGTACTTAGATTGGTTAAAAAATATTTCGTCTTCTGATTGTTTTAATTGTAATCCTAGGAAGAAGTTTAGTTCACCCATCATACTCATCTCAAACTCATCATGCATGATTTTGGCAAATTCATCACACATTTCTTGACAAGTTGAGCCAAATATAATGTCATCGACATATATTTGAACAATGATAATATTTGGATCACTTCTTTTAGTGAAGAGAGTGTTGTCTACCATTCCCATGGAATAATTATGTTTAACCAAGAATACTTTTAGTCTATCATACGAAGCCTTTGGAGCTTGCCAAAGACCATATAAAGCTTTCTTTAGTTTATAAATATAATAAGGTTTTGCGAAGTCAATGAATCCTGGAGGTTGTGCCACATATACCTCCTCATTGATAAAACCGTTAAGGAATGCACTCTTCACGTCCATTTGGTATAACCTAAAGTCTAGGGCGCAGGCATAAGCTAAAAGAATTCTAATGGATTCTAATCTAGGTACGGGGGCATAGGTTTCGTCATAATCAATTCCTTCTTGTTGATTATAACCTTGGGTGACTAACCTAGCTTTATTCCTAGTTACTATTCCATTCTCATCTAATTTATTCCTAAATACCTACTTAGTTCCTATTATGGTCACATTCCTAGGATTTGGCACTAGTTCCCAAACATCATTTGTTTTGAATTGATTTAATTCTTCTTGCATAGCCATAATCCAACTTTCATCCTTTAGGGCTTCATTTATATTCTTAGGTTCTATTGTTGACACAAAAGAAAAGAAGTTATTTTTGTCTTGCGCTTGTGATCTAAGTGTTCTTTGATTTAGGTGGCCTATGATGTTGTCTAATGGGTGTGACTTAGATTCCTTAATATTTACAACCTCGTTTTCTTCTAAAGTTTCTACTTCAATATCATTGCCTAAGGGTTTTGTTTTACTAACCTCAATAGCTTCTTCCTCTATAACATCATCATCTTCTAAGGGTAATGTCTTAGGTGGTGGAGGAGTTTCATCAAAAGTTACATTTAGAGATTCTTCTACTTTCATGGTATGTTTATTTAGGACTATGTATGTTTTACTATTTTGCGAATATCCTAGAAAAATTTCCTTCATATGACTTAGGGTCGAAATTAGTGAGATAATCCTTTGTATTAAGAATAAAGCATTTACTTCCGAATACCCTAAAGTAGCCTATATTTGGTTTTCTACCTCTTAATAACTCATAAGGAGTTTTTCCTAGAATTCTTCTAATAGACACCCTATTAAGTATATATGTTGAAGTATCTAGGGCATGACACCAAAATTTTTGTGGGATAGATTGCTCATTTAACATGGTTCTACTCATTTCTTGTAAAGACCTATTTTTCCTTTCTACTACTCCATTTGATTGAGGAGTACATGGAGCGGAAAAGTTGTGAGATATTCCATTCAAATCACAATATTTTCCGAATTGTACTTCGTTATCAAATTCCCTACCATGATCCGTCCTAATTGAGACTATAGGGCATCCTAGTATATTTTGTATCATTTTACTAAATGTCTCAAATTTTTCAAAGGCTTCGGTTTTATCGCTTAGGAACCTAGTCCACGTGTATCGTGAATAGTCATCTACTATAACTAAGGTGTAGCGGTTGCCACCGTAGCTCCGCACCGCGGATGGACCGAAGAGGTCTATGTGAAGTAGTTCTAAGCATCTAGTAGTGGATACTATATTTTTAGCTTTATGACTCGCATGTGCTTGTTTTCCTATTTTACAAGCATTGCAAAAGTGTTGATTATATTTTAGACTAGGCAAGTTTCTAACTAGTTCCTTAGACACCAAAGATTGTATTTGTTGCATATTTGCATGACCTAGTCTCNTATATTCTTAGGTTCTATAGTTGACACAAAACAAAAGAAGTTATTTTTGTCTTGCGCTTGTGATCTAAGTGTTATATGATTTAGGTGGCCTATGATGTTGTCCAATGGGTGTGACTTAGATTCCTTAATATTTACAACCTCGTTTTCTTCTAAAGTTTCTACTTCAATATCATTACCTATGGGTTTTGTTTTACTAACCTCAATAGCTTCTTCTTCTATAACATCTTCATCTTCTAAGGGTAATGTCTTAGGTGGAGGAGGAGTTTCATCAAAAGTTACATTTAGGGATTCTTCTACTTTCATGGTATGTATGCTTTACTATTTTGCGAGTATCCTAGGAAAATTCCTTCGTATGACTTAGGGTTGAACTCAGTGAGATAATCCTTTGTATTAAGAATAAAACATTTGCTTCCGAAGACCCTAAAGTAGTCTATATTTGGTTTTCTACCTCTTAATAATTCATAAGGAGTTTTTCCTAGAATTCGTCTAATAGACACCCTATTAAGTATATATGTTGAAGTATCTACGGCATGACACCAAAATTTTTGTGGAATAGATTGTTCATTTAACATAGTTCTACTCATTTCTTGTAAAGACCTATTTTTCCTTTATACTACCCCATTTGACTGAGGAGTACGTGGAGCGGAAAAGTTGTGAGATATTCCATTCAAATCACAATTTTTTCCAAATTGTACTTCATTATCAAATTCCCTACCATGATCCGTCCTAATTGAGACTATAGAACATCCTAGCTTATTTTGTATCATTTTACTAAATGTCTCAAATTTTTCAAAGGCTTCGGTTTTATCGCTTAGGAACCTAGTCCACGTGTATCGTGAATAGTCATCTACTATAACTAAGGTGTAGCGGTTGCCACCGTAGCTCCGCACCGCGGATGGACCGAAGAGGTCCATGTGAAGTAGTTCTAAGCATCTAGTAGTGGATACTATATTTTTAGCTTTATGACTCGCATGTGCTTGTTTTCCTATTTTACAAGCATTGCAAAAGTGTTGATTATATTTTAGACTAGGCAAGTTTCTAACTAGTTCCTTAGACACCAAAGATTGTATTTGTTGCATATTTGCATGACCTAGTCTCCTATGCCACAAGGTTGAGTTTTCGTCTAAGGTCGCTAGGCATATCCTATCTTCCAATTTATCTCCTAGTTTCATGACATATACGCCGCCTTTCCTAATTCCTCTACCTATGATTTTATCATCCTTAATAATTACACTATTCTTATCGGTAAAGGTAACCCTACACTTATTGTCACATATTTGACCTATACTAAGCAAGTTATATGTTAAGTTATCTACATGTTCAACATTTTCAATAGTTAGGGAGTCTTGAGAAATCGTACCTTTGCCTATGATTTTTCCACGACGATCACTACCAAAAATAACGTTACCTCCGTTGTATGCTTTGTATGTAGAGAATAATTTGCGATTCCCCGTCATGTGTCTTGAGCACCCGCTATCCTTTACCCATTCATTGGGCTCCAAATTAATTCCTAGGCATACTTCATTTGATGCTTGAGCGACGAAACATTCTTGTTCTTCATCACCAAATCTTTTCCTTCGAGTTGTTTTCCTTTTATCTTGTACTCTTTGTCGCTTTTTGATAAGTCTTTTGAAATCTTTAACAACCTTTGCGTATTCTTCGTCTTCACTTTCGGAACTAGAGTCGTCATCGTCACTTAGCTCCTTTTTGATTGTCATCTCTATACAATCTTCTTGTTTACTCTTGTCATGGCTCATGTTGTTTTCGGCATCATTACCTTCACATAAAACATTTGAACTAGTAGCACTTGTACTTACTTCAACTAAATATTTATCTACTATACTTTCTTTTGCTACTAACTCATGTGCAAGTTTTTCTTTGGCTTGACATTCTTTTTGGTGATATTTTGAAAGACTTTTCCACATATAATTTTCCGTTTGATAAAAAAATATTCTTTCATACTCAACACTTGGTAGAGCTTTGTATATAATGAATTTTGCCAAGTTATTTTGTTTTTCAAAAATAGTATTTATTGTTTGAGTATCACCAATTGAAATGACATGCCAAAGATCATAGTCTATTAATTTCACATAACTTTCGAACCGATTTTTCCATTCAAGAAAACTTTCATTTTCAAGAAATGGTGGTTTGAAAACAATTTTCCCTTCTAAATATTTTCCCATTTCCATAGATCGATTTCAAGTTTTAAAATACAATATATTTTAAAAATCTTGTTTGACCTGGCTCTTGATACCAATTGTGGAAAACTAGAAGGGGGTTGATAGTTTTACGTTCTTTTTAATTTACAAAACTTTGGTTATTAAAAACTTCGATTCTAGCTTTATGTAATCTCAACTTACTTGCACAATTATAAACAACTATATCTACAAGAGTATATAATGACAAGTATATAAATAAGTAAGTAAAGAGATAAGGTTAGAAAGATAGCACCGTGAGACAAAGGATTTATAGTGGTTCGGCTACGAATCTCCTCTTCGTCCTACTCCACTCCCCGAGCACCTAACTCGGGAGTTTTCTTCACTATGTCAACAAGCTCCCTTATGGCGGAGAAAACCTTACACAACTTTTGCTTACACCAATTTACGACACTAAGCTAAATATCGGGTTCTAATTCTACCTAGAACCAATCTCACACCACTACATTACTTAGCACGACTTCTACACACCTTGTACACTCCACAACTTCTTCACTATTTCACACCACTTCACTACTTCACTACTTCTTCTAATCTACACAACTTCTACTCACAACTAACACACCTAGATCTATCTGATTACAAGCACTACACAACTTCACAAACGATTTACACAATATACACTACTAATTTACAATACTTCTTAAACTTGATGTTGAAGGATTATTCTTCTCTTGCACATTGGATGAGGATGGATGAGGAGGGATTGAATCACTTGAAACAAGGATTAATAATGTTATGATCAAAGGGTTTTGAAAGATGTTTAGAGAGGATTGGATCTGAAAATTTTAGTGCAAAAGGTGAGAAAAATACCAGATTTGAGGTGGTATTTATAGACAAAGTTTCTGACACAGGGAGCGTGCCGGCCCCCATAATTCATGGCCGGCCCCCTTGAAATTAAGGGGGCCGCCCCTTATAATTAAGGGGGCCGCCCACCTGTAATGGCCAGAAACTTTGTCTTTTTCTGGGAAACGTTTATTTGGTGAAAAACTAACTGATTTTGGTTAAAAATTTGAATTCATATATTTAGTATGATTTAAACATTTTCCTTTATTACCAAAAGTGTTTTTCAAAAATATATAATATGTTTATATTATTTAATAAACTTTGTAATAATTAATTAAATACCCCTTTGATCATGAAATGTATTAAGCACTTGTTTATTCATACCTTAAGTGATTTAGTTGGATAAAATGATATAAACTAACTTAATACTTGTTTACGTAGTAATCTTACGTTTAATGTTTTTACATTTTGTGATCGTCAAAACATAGAGATATCGAAAAATATAAATAACATTTTTATGCATTATTTATATCAACAGTATTTGTTGTGAGGAAGAGTGATGTCCTAGTGGATAGGTTAGGACTTAGTTGAGTCATTGTTATGAAGGCTTGGATCGGGATAGGATCCAAGTGTGTCGTGTGTGAAGACTTGGATTGGGTGAAGATCCAAGTGTGTCTAAGTGTGAAGATTGAAGTGAACGGGAGTGCTCGTTCACATGAAGGCTTAGATCGTGTGTCGATCTAAGTGGGACAAGAGTACTTGTTCGTGTGGCCACGTGGGCCTTGAAATAGATTGGTTCTAGCTACGATTAGAACTCGACATTATGCTTAGTGTCGTTAAGCCTTGTGTAAGCATGTGTACGGATTGCTCCGCCTGAAGGAGTGTGTTGATATAGTGATTGATAACTCTTGAGTGTGGTACTCGGGGAGTGGAATAGGACGAAGAGTGAGCTTCGGGCCGAACCACTATAAATCGCCGCGTCCCTTTTGTTGTGTTCTTTCCTTATTCTTTACTTTACTTGTTTACTTATATATGTTAGTAGTCAACTTGATATCACATAACAAGTAGAATTCAATAAGTTTACAAAAGAATATTAACCGGACCTAAAAACGGCGAAACGTTTTAACAACTAAAAAGAAACGGTGAAACTATTCAACCCCCCCCCCTTCTAGTTTCTACACTACTTAATCTTCTACAAAAGGAAATCCCACGAAATTGATCTAAAATAATCATAGGCTTGCTGAATGTATCTAAAATAATATTGTATAAACTATTTTAATTTACATGAAGATCAAAATGAAATGAGAAATCAGCGTTTTTACAATTTTTAGAGATGTAGATTCATACATGTTATTAGCACGGTTTTTTTTGCACTTGATGATGATGAAATAAGATGGCCTTTGTGTGTTAGTAAACTCTACCCCTACACATTTAAAGACACGTATACAAGTTTCTAATAGTATGCAAGAGTAATCATTATATTTGGAAAAAAAAAACCATACATAATATATATTTCATGTTTAAATTACCCTTTCAAGTCATGTAATTAACTAGCCCAATCTTAGCCCATTTATGATCCGAAATTTTATAACAAATAAAAGAGAATAAAAAGGTTTCACACAAAAATACAGCAACAACTTATTAACAAACACAAATCTTATACTCTATATGGCATCATCTATATATGAACAACTTTCAGAGCTATTTGAAAATTGGAGTTACCAGTTTCGAATTTTGAACGTGTCAATCTTGGTTGCATATTTAAATGTGAGTGTAAAAACTTGTGTACACAAACAAATGTTGAAATTAATCTACGTATTTTTTAAAAAAATATGTATATCCCAAAATTCACAGCTCATTGGAGAGTTTTTTTTTTTTTTTTTTTTTTTTTTTTTAACGGAAAGGATAAAGGTTGTAATAATTTAAACAAAATATTTTCATACAGTAAATAATCAAGGTAAATATATTTGAGTATAAGTTTTGATATGTTATATTGTCACAAAATCTTTACTATAGTTGACATCAAACTATAAAAAATATCAAAAAAATCTTTACCCGATATCGGCTACAACATATATTCAAATATCAAAATAAATAAAAAATATCGATGGGATTAATTTGAATCACTTTTGAAGTCGTATTCAAAGACATATACCTATAAATATAACATTCAAAACATTAGCAACCCTATATTTCGTCTTGGAATTCATTAGATCAGCAAACTATTATGTCAAATACTAATCAAAAAAACGTTTTTGCATGGCTGAGACAAAAAACGAAAACACTTATTGTTAACGCCAACCTTCAACAGCGATATCTCTTATTTAGATGAGATCACAAACAATGAAGGATGCTCAACTATCAAAGTGAAAATCATACATATTTGGAAAACAACAACGACGCTTATGAATGGTTCCTCAAAGGGTGAAAGCATTAACATGCTACTAATGGACGAAAAGGTATTGTTTAATTATTTAAGATTTAAATTTTCTTTATATTTATTATACAGGTATTACGTTACAATATTAAAGTTTTTGTTATTTAAATATATAAGTTAAATTGATCCAAAACTCAAAACACCATGTATTATGTTTTTAAAAAACTATTTTAGGGCAATAAGATCCATGCTTGTGCAAATCATTACGTCCTCAACTTGTCCCAATCAATACTGAAGAAAAATAACTCCATACTTCTGTCGAATTTCAATTTGTATACCGGAATGGAAGACATGCATCTAACAAATCACGCTGGAAAGATTTACTTTTAAAAAAATACATCAATAAGTGTGGTTAAAGACTTTAATTGTGTGCGTGATGGGTTCGAATTCGTTGAATATCATGATATCATCAGCAACAAAAAATACGACAATCTTGCGTTTGGTATTATGTTACACTAACTTTAAATAGTTATATATCATGCCCAATGTTTATTTGATGAGCGTGATGTTTGTAGATATCATTGGTTTGATTTTGTTGCGAATAAAGCTAACAGTTACCACTGATAAGCTTGTGGAAGACACTGCTGAAGAATGCACTAGCAGTGGAAACACATTACCACTGCTAGTACATATTGTTGCCGCTGCTGTTAGGATAACTGTGATGTATTCGTATGTAGATAAGTATAGAAAAGATCTTGTGTATATTCTATTATGATAGCATTATATTTATCTTGTAAAGGACTCCTTGTGCTATAAAAGGAGGTCCTAGGTCATTGTTCTAGGTACGAATTAATCCTAGAAAGCTTCAAGGTGTAACCCTAGTGATAAGCAAGATCACTCGTATTATTATCAATAATATTGAAGCTTTGTGTTAAACTTACATACAACTGTTCTCACTTACATTACATCATACAATTCATATTCTAAGTATTGTTAAGTATATTCCGCATGCTTAATAATATAACTCAAAGTATCACTCTAACACAAGGTGTGTGTTTAGATTCTACAAGTGGTATCAGAGCCAGGTTTCTGATACTTTGATTTAGACGATCCAAGGAAAAAGCTTAACCAATTCACTCAGATCCATGGAGATGGAAAACAACCAGTCCAACTCTGCTCCAAGACTTCCTAAGCTCAAACTCAATGAGTTTGAGATGTGGAGGATAATGATTGAGCAATATTTTCTCATTCAAGACTATGCTTTGTGGGAGATCATCTTAACTGGTGACTCTTTCAAGCCTACTCAGAAGACTGAGAAAGTTGGTGACAAAGAAGTAATCACAATTTCTGCACCTTCTACTAGTGATGAAAGAACACAGAAAAAGAATGATATGAAGGCCAGAAGTTTGTTACTAATGACTCTTCCTAAAGACCAGATCATTGCTTTCAGCAAATACAGGATTGCAAAGGAACTTTTTGAAGAGATCTGTTCAGTGTTTGGTGGCAATGATGCTACAAAGAAGACTTAAAAGACATTGTTGAAGCAAAGTTATGAAAACTTCTATGATTCAAGCAATGAATCTCTTGATAGCATCTTCACCAAACTCCAGAAGATTGTCACACAATTGACTGTGTTTGGAATTGAGGTAGAAAAGGAAGACCTCAATTTGAAGTTTCTAAGAAGTTTGCATGCTGAGTTTCATACTAATGTTACAGTCTGGGAGAATAAACCAGAAATTGAAACAATGAAGCTCAATGATCTTTACAATAACTTCAAACTCATTGAACAAAGATTGAAGAAGGCAGGGAAGCTTGGTTCAAGCTCTAGCAGCTTGGCATTGGTGTCAACCTCTGTTGACAGTGATGATTCTGAAGATGACAGTGATGAAGAGATTGTCACTGCTGGTTCTACAGTTTCCACTGGTAATGCAATAGTTACCACTGCAGGTTCTAAAAAGAAGGTTGCTGGTCTTGGAGATCCTACCTTTTATGCATTTATCACAACTCAAGTTAATGGCTCAATATTAACTCATGAAGACTTAGAGCAAGTTGATGATGATGACTTGGAAGAGATGGACATAAAGTGGCAAATAGCACTTCTTAGCATGAGGGCTAAGAAATTCTTCAAAAAGACTGGCAAACTTATACACATCAATGGTAATGAAACTGCAGGGTTTGTTAAAAAGAAAGTGGAAGTTACAACTGTCACAAGTTAGGACATTTTGCTAGAGAATGCAGAAGACCAAGGAAGCAGGATAATAGATCTACTTGGTACAAGCAAAAGAAGGAACCAACTGTGGAGGAACCAAAGGCAATGCTGGCAATTGATGGTGTTAGCTATGATTGGAGTTTCATAGCTGATGGTGAAAAGGAAGAATTTTCAGATGCTGCTTTTATTGCTACAGAACATGCTCTCATGGCCTTCTCTGACTCTGAGGTACAAAACCTTGAATGTTGTTCTTAAATATGTAGGGCTTCTAGAGAATGTGAAAGGCTAAATGAATTATTAGAAAACCATAGAACAGAGTTGTTTGCTGCTAACTATAATGTTTCAAATCTTAGAAGAGGTATATCTGTGTTAGAAAAACAACTAGAGCATTATAGAGAAAATGATACAAAATTTAATGATGATATGGTTGTTCTAAAAAGAGAGTTAGATCATAAGATAGCAGTAAATGAGGCATTTAAAGAAGAGCTTGAAAGACTTAGAAAAGTGAATGAAAATGTTAACTTATCTGTTGACACTTTATATTATCAGTCTAAGTCTATTGATAAAATTTGGGAAGCTCAAATCACTAACAAAGCTAAGTCTGGTTTAGGATACAATACAGTTCCTCCACCACTAAGGGGTGTTCCAGCACTCCCTGGCATAGATTTAGCACATACAGGACTAGAAGAGTTTCAGGAACCTATTCTTGAATATGGTCCTCCCAAATTT
>LBNU01020887.1:22368-37056 GCA_014162995.1 Artemisia annua | reverse complement strand
TGAAGACTAGAAGACAATCAAAGATGGCTGACATTCATGGTTATCAGTGAAATTTATGAATCTAAGAATCATGGAAGGCAAGAATGAATGTTTGTTTATGTGTTTTCTGTCTCAAATGGAACCAAAGAATGTATTCAAGGCACTTGAAGATGAAAGCTGGGTGGAAGCAATGCAAGAAGAGTTGCTTCAGTTCAAAATTCAGAAGGTTTGGGTGCTTTGTGATTTACCTAAAGGCATGAAAGTAGTTGGTACCAAATGGGTGTTTAGAAACAAGAGAGATGAAAGTGAAATTGTCATAAGAAACAAGGCTAGGCTTGTAGCACAAGGATACACTCAGGAGGAGGGTATTGATTATGAAGAGGTGTTTGCCCCAGTTGCAAGAATAGAAGCAATTAGACTTTTTCTAGCCTATGCATCCTTTATGGGCTTCACAGTCTATCAAATGGATGTAAAAAGTGCTTTTCTATATGGGCAAATTGATGAGGAGGTATATGTTTCACAACCTCCAGGCTTTGAAGACCCTGAACATCCTGACAAAGTATACAGGGTAGTTAAAGCATTGTATGGATTGCATCAGGCACCAAGGAAGTGGTATAAAACCCTAGCTACTTATCTTTTGGATAATGGGTTTCATAGAGGAAGAATTGATCAAACTTTGTTCATCAAGAAAGACAAAAATGATATCTTACTGGTTCAAGTGTATGTTGATGATATTATTTTTGGCTCAACAAAGCCAGAGATGTGCAAAGATTTTGAGAAGCTTATGAAAGATGAGTTCAAGATGAGTTCAAGATGAGTTCTATGGGTGAACTTACATTCTTTTTGGGACTTCAAGTACAACAAAGGCCAGATGGAATCTTCATTAATCAAGACAAGTATGTGGCTGGGATTATGGTATCCTAAAGAATCTCCTAAGGAATTGGTTACCTACTCAGATAGTGATTATGCTGGAGCTAGCTTGGATAGAAAATCTACAACAGGTGGATGCCAATTTCTTGGATGTAGATTGGTGTCCTGGCAGTGCAAGAAACAAACTATGGTGGCAACTTCATTAACTGAGGCAGAGTATGTGGCTGCTGCAAGTTGCTGTGCTCAAGTTCTATGGCTTCAAAATCAACTTTTGGACTATGGGTACAATTTCATGAATACTGATGAGGAGAAAAGTGTGCCCGTTTTAGGGGGTCATTTAAGCCCTAATTCGTGTTAATACGATCAAATATCGCCTTAAATCGTTCCTTTTGTCATTTTAGGTACTTTTGAGAAGAATTCTAGAAAACACATCATTTTGGACGTTTTTGGAGCATAAAGTGAAGAAAACGACAAAGTCTCAAAAGAATGCTGGAAATCCTTCCTGACGGCGTCAGAGTCACAAGGTGACGCCGTCAGCCAACCATGACAAAGGAGTGGATTCTAACTATACGTGACGCCCTAAGAAGAAAATGTGATGTTTACACCTGACGGCGTCAGGTGTTAACAATCCTAGGCCGTCAGGTGTAATGTTAAAGAGTGACGGCCCAGAGCAAGTTTACAAGTGACGGCGTCAGAAGTAGATCTAGGCCATCCGAGAACCCTAATGGCGGCGAGCTGACGGCGTCAGAGCGTATAAGCTGACGCCGTCAGAGTGTATTTTCTATATATACTTTTCTATTTTTCATTCATTAGTGTGCAACTTTTGGGAACAAACCCTAGACGACTTTGACAGTTTTTTCAAGGGTTTTTCACCCTTGATTCTTCCATGTTCAATTGAAGATAAGTCTCCATTCAAATTAATCAATATGTCTATGTGTTGGTTAATTATATCTTATGCTTGTCTTTCAATTAACATGCTAGGCTAGGTTTATTTTGTGTTTGCTTAGATCTAATGAAACCTAACTATTGATTATTGGTTGTTGGTGTGTTATTACTTGTATTGGATGATTATTTATCGATGTTAGGCTTAAGAAAACTGGCTAACCTCCTATACGGTAACTTGCTTGAACGTCTTAAGAAACATGAACCAATGCGTACTAGGTTTTTATGGTTGTATTTAATGCATGAGCGAATTCTAATGATCCCATGTTAGGAGCTTCTAGCAGGCTCGACATAGGAGAGAAGTAGGAGCTTATAGAGTTGGGGAAGTACGTACGCCACCCCACGAATGGTATTAAGGAATACACCCGTCATCCACGCAATTAATACACACTAATTAACCGGTAAAAGATAGTTAGGGAGTAAGAAAATCTAAGTAAACACACTTGTCTCCATATAAGTTTCACAACTTTTTATTTTCTTGTTATTTAATTTTAATTGCAATAATAGTTTTTGGGTTAGTTGACTAGCAACTAATTCCGCCCAATCCTTCAAACCCGAGATTTTACTTGCTTTCATAAAATTATAAAAATACAAAAAATAATCATCCCTCATCTTTAGACCTATTAGAGTAGTTTTTCATACCTAACGAACACTATTCCCTGTGAGAGAACGATCAATCCCCCGTACTTACCACTACACTATACTACATCGGTCAGGTACACTACCTGGTGGGATTGCAAGCTTCTCAAGATCCCTTGAGAGGTAAAACCTGTTGCGTGGTCGCAATCCCGCGTATCAAGTTTTTGGCGCCGCTGCCGGGGAATAGTTATTGTTTAGGTGGAATTTTTATTTTATTAGGTCTACTCACTAGATTCCTTTCTAGTGAGATTTTTATTTTAATTTTCTAGGATCTCTTTAGTCTATCTATTTTCTTCGTGTTTTTGTTCATAACCATTACCATCCGCCATCATGGAAGGTGGTAATATCTTTGATCCCAACAACCCACCACCACAACCAAACCAACCTCCTAGAGCCCGTACTTTAGGAGAGTACTCCCGTCCTAGCCACCATGGCTATCGAAACACCATTGAGCTCACCCAAGGAGCCNAGTAGATGATGAAGAGGACTACTTCAATAGGTTACCAACTAGGGAAGAGCGGGCATACCATAAGGATCTATTCAATGACCCCGAGACACCATACTTCCTAGGTAACCCAATCATCAAAACCGGTGACCCTACCAACCTTAACATACCATGCAATATAGGTCACTTGCATGTTTGGAAAGCTTACATAGATCTTAAGTCTCCCATAAACATCATGACTAGAGCCCACTACAATCTTATGATGAAAAAGCAACTGGGACTTAGGACATTTCCTAGCACGGGGTGGGTGAGCAATTTTGTAGGTAGAGTTAGGGGACTACATGTCTACATAGGGAATTTCACCTATATCGTCGACTTTGTGATTGTTGAGGACATTCGCCCGGTAATAGATGCATGCTTAACTCAAGTAGTTTTTGGAAAGCCGTTTGTTGAGGCCTCCAAGATGAACTATGACCCATCTCTAGGGATAGTTAGGTTCAAGGACGAGACTGATTATGTAGCTTACCAAATGCTTTATAAATTATTATCAATTTATAAATTATACGTTATCTAAAATATTTTTAACATTTTTTATGTTGAAATTGGTCTATTAACGTGTATGGTTCGAGTAATTTGGAAAAACTTCATGCAACTATCATTGATATTTCAGATGATGAAGATGAGGTATTACAATTAATTTTAAATTATGTTTTTTAAAATTTATAATAATATAATAAATATTGATAATCAATATTAAGGTACATGGTTTCAAATATATTTCATATAATTTTTATGATGATTCTTTATCAAAGAAGCCCCTGTCACAATTAGCTTCATCATCAATGAAATATTATCCAGTACATACACAGATTTATGCCGCTGGTGTGAATGGTTATTGAAGGGCTCCAATTTGGAAAAAGCAAAAACAAGACAAACAATATGCATACGACATATTTGATAATGATTTTGATTTACGTGATACTAATAAGGAGGTATTATTTAAATCTATAATTACGTATTATATTGTATTGTACTCCCTCCGTCCCAAATTAGTACTCCCTCTTTCCATCTCGGCTTGTCCCAAAATTAATACTGTCATTTTGCAAAAAAGTAATAGAGAGAATGCAATAATGATTATGTTTTCTTAAACTGTTTTTTGTATTATTGTTGGTGGACAATAATTTTGGGACGGAAGGAGTAGTAAACATTGAATTTATATTAGTTTTTAATTTTTTTTGCATTGTTTAGGTTGTTTGTTTGACACATAACAAACGGATATTACCGAGGACGAACACTAAATCATGCACGAACATATGCAAGACTGATTATTCTTTAAATGACAAGGTATAATGGTTTTGTTTCTTGTTACGGTATTTTAATCATTCAAAATAACATGTTGATTTTTTATGCATAGGTGAGTTGTTTCGCTTGCACCAGCAATGGAATTTCGAAATCATCATTTGGAAGGGGTAAAAACGTACGCAAGTTTGATTGCCTTGAATTTGAAATTGATGGTGGATATACTTTCGCTATTAAAGAGGTATATTATTTTGTTATATGCCTGTTAAAATTTTACTAATATATCATTTTGTGAAGTTTTTATAACTTGTTGTAAAATTAGGAAAAAAAATATTATGTTGAATCCCGGCCTCTTCCAAAGATGGTGCATCCGAACAATTAAAATTGGAAGTGGATTATCAAAATGCAGAAAAAGGCAATCATGAAGATAAGTTTGATATTCGCATAGAAGAACAAAAAATTTTTCATCCGAAGATTCCAATGATGATGGACACACATAATCAAATATGAACAAAAAAGATGTGTTTGAAGAATTAAAAATTTGTTATGTGAGTGATTGTTAAACACAGCAAAATGTTGTGCTTGGAAAACTGATTTAAAGTTGAGTTGGTATTTTAATCTTATCTAAACATTATGTTATGTTATTTTTAAAACTAATATTTTGATGGTTTAAGTTTATATATTACTTTTTTTATTTTTATTTCTTTTTTGATCACTTGGTTATAATGTAAAAGCATTTATTTTAATCCATTATCAATCTAAGATGTGTTTTAAGAATCATACATACATGTACACATATCAATATTGCTTTCTTTAAAAACGTTCGTGTATGTAAATTTTTTATGCCCATAATAAATAAAACATTCCTAACAAACAAACTGTTTGTAATTACAAAACTTTTAAAAATATAAGAAGAAATCTTAAGAAGAAAAACACACGTAAAGGATATATATGATAACATTTAACTGCATACCTAAAAAATCGTAAAATAGATATTGCTTAATTATCCAGAAGCGTGGTAATTAAGTTTAAGAAAACAAAAAGATGCATGCTAACTACATTTTGGGAACCGTTTTAGGTTTTAATACCCTGCAAATGTAAACCCCTATAAATACAAACCATTCACTAAATAATTTTATCATATTCTCATTATACTTATAGAATCCTAATAAAAATTATATGGCATCATCATCTTCAATCTCTGCTTCAAACCCAACCAAACGATCCATGAATACTTCTCCTCCACCCATGCCCGAAAAATATAATTTATTTGACATAACAAAAGATATTTGGGAAAAATGTCATGATGGAAGATATGGAACTGAGAAATTCTTGGTGGAGTCTTACAACAAGCGTATCAAATTGCTGGAAGATAAGAACAAAAAAGACCAACAAGTCATACTGGAATATCAACAAAGAATTGAAGATCGAATTCAAAAAATTGAAGAAATAAGGGGAGAGATTGTTGGTGTTTATGAAAGTATTGAAAAAACTTTATGTACTTCTTAATGTTTCATATATGTACTATCATATTTAACAATATGTAATGTTCAAATATGATTATCTTAAAAAATATATTATCTTTGTCCTAATCTATGAAACATAAGCACCAATGCTTTTCTGTTATGCAATTCATATTTTTGTATTTTTGATTTCAGTATGCTTTCTTAAATCTAATCAATGTTATACAATTGATGTTATGTGATGTTTAACATAAACTGTTTGTTCTATTGAGATGATTTAGAATGTTATTTGTTGAGCGGCTTCAAATAGATTAGTTACACAATAAGTTATTTGATTGCTTACTCAATATACCTGTTGAAACAACCTGTGCATACCGAATACTTTATCAGCAAAATATCCAAAATACTTACATAGCAGACCAGTTACTTACATAATCCAAAAGATAAAGGTTATATTACAAGAATAGCATACTACATGCATAATCCAAAACATAAGAGCTATTCTACGCTCAAAAGATAAAGCGTACTTTAATTCAACGCATATGTTAGACAGTGTTCATTAACTAGCCAAATCAGTTACAAGCATTGTCATACACCTAACAAACATCAAACACTGGGATTTCACATTCTTCCCCTTCAACAACCTCAACAACTTTGTTTACCAATTTGAAACGCATAATTTTACTCTACCTGAATCCACATTCGATTCCAAACTTCTTGAAATTCCCAGCCATTTTCACTTGACGATTCCTATTTGGTCTGCTTGAGACATTTACACGAGCCACTTTCACATGAAACCTCACACCAACGTGCACCAGATATGCATGCCTGTATGAATCCACCGGGTGATCTCCACAAAAAACCCTTGGTATAGTCTGGTGTCGACATACGGATCAACACACATCAGAAAATATCAACACCTTAAAAATAATGTTACTACCTATTCACCAAATACTTACAACATGGTAAAACTCACAGGCAATGCCATCCAGTGGAACATGAAACACATCGTTTTCATTGGTGTGCTGACGGTGTCCTTCCCATGTGCATATATGTTGAGCTCTTTTATCTAAATTACGTATAAAACATTACAAACATTCATAAAATTAATATACTCAACTTAAAAGGTACAATCGAATGTGACATAAAACATGCCATGTATGGCATACAACGGTATATCACGAGGTGGGATCATCAACATTGTTGGCAACACGAACTCAGTATGTAGACACGTACCATTACGAGTGAAAATCGACATTTTCAGTTCATAATTTCCCAAGTTTGTGAAAACAAGGGGTTGCCCTACAGCAATTTCCAAATGATCAACAAGTTTTTGCCATCTCCTACCAAACAACCTGTTTGACCTTACACCACCATTAGCATTTAGTAGCACACTCTCATGTTTAACAACAACAGTTTTACCATATGCATGAATCCTCAACATAGTTCCCTCTATGCCTTGCAAGAAGCCACATGGTAGAGCCTAAATACAACATAAAAACATTATTAATTCTCTGTAACCAGTGTTCCAAGAATTCATGATCAGCTTCAGTTTTATTAATACGTGAAAATTAAGTGAATGTATTGGTCATAATCTCCATGTGAAGTGGATAACAACATGACAGAACTTTTTAAATGAAGATGCAAATCAATGTAATTCATTTAAATTTATATACCACCTTGGCTTATCCACATACACCAACATAATCCAATTCATAGACATTTGTGTTAAACATCATAATTCTATAAGATAAAATGTACAAGCGTCACAACGGTACCTGTCGTCCAGTTTTGCATCTTACCAAGCATTTAACAAATCTCCTACCCACGTCATAAACAGAGCCTTCACTGCCATTCTCATTATAACCAGTAACATAAAAAGTGTCTAAACTCTCTTTAATGAAATGTAATATTCTAACTGATGCCGGCACATTGTCTTCCACAAATTTGATCCATTCATCTCCATACAACTGAACTTTACTGCCAACAACCCTGATCAAACATACGTACCTCAACCTGTTGTTACCAATTAGAAAAATGTATTCTTGGCTGTCATAGAACATTTCATTAAAGACATTTGGCAACTTCTGCGCAATTCAAAGTTACACTATATTAAACTATTAATCTATTATAATGAAGCATTACTTACAAATGTATGAAGAAAAAAACACATGTTTGTAACCATTATTTATTCCAAAACAAAACCTGGTAATCTTGGTTGTTTGCCATCTCAAATCGACAGAAGAATTGCTGGTCCATTATTAGTCTATGAAAATCATGCAATACTAATGCATTAAGCATAGTACATAACAAGAAAAACGTAAAAGGATGTCTAATCTTAACTAAAAGTAATCTTAACTAATCTATTTTTCATAATATAACAAAAATAAACATCCAAACGCAACTTAGCTAAACATTCTTCAGAGGAATGTCTAATCTTAACTAACAGTAATCTTAACTAACCTATATCGTAATATATCAAAATCAACATCCAAATGCAACTTAACTAAACATTCAGCTGATAGATTAAACTCACACTGATCACACAACGCTCAAACCATCATAGGCCTTAAATACAGTAACCAGTATTAACAAAAGCAATGATCCAAAAAATTACCCGGTGATTCAAAATATATCAGAAAGCCAACTTCATTCCTTTGTCTTTCCTTTCTTCTCACTCCCTCGATTCTTATTCACATGAACATAAGCATTTTGTGTGCTTATTAGATGAAAGACGATAAACTGCTTCATGTTCATGTGAATAAGAAAGGATGAAATATTCATATAATCGTAAATAGCTTGACAACCTTAATAGATAGGGATTACATGACATAAAACTAAATCGGCAAAACATATTTACCAACATACTTAAAACTAAATCATTAAAGCAATATTCTATCATATGATATTAATCGTGATAACCAACAAGCTTAAACTAGAAATATTTCTGCGTAAATCTAACATGTAATCTAAGCTAATCTAACTCAACAACCTTGAAACATACATGGTAACTAAGTTAAAGCATATTTTTATGTGATTCTTACCTCACAAACAACTGGAGATACATGTTTTTATCAGATCATATCAATAAAAAACATCTCTTTTGATCACTCATAACATCATATCTAACTTAACAACCTTAAAACATACATGTTAACTAGGTTAAAGAGTATTTTTATGTTATACCTACCTCGTAAACAACCTTAATAGATAGGGATTACATGACATAAAACTAAATCGGAAAAACATATATACCAACATACATAAAACTAAATCATTAAAACAATATTCTATCATATGATATCAATCGTGATAACCAACAAGCTTAAACAAGTAATATTTCTACGTAAATCTAACATGTAATCTAAGCAGATCAAACTTAATGACCTTAAAACATACATGGTACTAAGTTAAAGCGTATTTTATGTGATACCTACCTCACAAACAACTAGAGATGCATGTTTTTATCAGATCATATCAATAAAAAAACATCTCTTTTGATCACTCATAACATCACATCTAACTTAACAACCTTGAAACATACATGTTAACTAGGTTAAAGAGTATTTTTATGTTATACCTACCTCACAAATAACCGGAGATACATGTTTTTAACATATCGTATCATAAAACATGTAACAACCCACTAACTTCCCCCTTAGGTTAGAAATGCCTTACTAACTTAACTTAGGCCCTCACTAAACACAATCTAGGTTAGAAATGCCTTTAGGATTTTCCCAAGCCAAAATTTTGCTTTATTATATCTTATTAACCTAACTAACCCTTAGACAAGCTCACGTATCTACCTATGCCAACCACCACTATGTTTACTTGATGTAAACATCCCGGTATGTCAAGTCAAGGTTACAAACATATTTTCACTAAGAAAACTATCACTCTAGTACACTATGCTTATCTGAAAACCCTAACTGCACCTATGTGTTTACGTTTATCTTTAAAACCCTAATTGCCTATCTGAATTAGCTTGAAAGTGTTTAAAGCTTAGGTATAAGTTACAATAGCTACCTTAGGATATATTAGACTCCCTAGAATATAGTACAACCCCCTAGAACTTAGGTACAAGTCTTATATGCATAAAATCCTAAATAGGTTATAACTTCCCGGAAACTAGGTTTAACTTTCCCAAATCTTTACCATAAGCTACCATCACTTAGTATAAGCCCCCTAGGACTTAGAATTAGTCATTAGACACTCATAGGACACCAAATTAGGCACTAAACCCTAGGCTAAACGTAAAACTCTCACTAGACAAAACTAGGGTAAAACTTTACCTAAAACCTTAAAACTAGCTACTATACTATTCCTAAACTACAAAACAAGCAACCTAGCACCTCTATATAACTAAGCAAGCACCCTAGCACCTCCAAGCACCCAAGCAAGGAGGTGCATCACCTCCTTGTCACCCTTTCTTCTAAACCGCCTCCCTCGGCTTCTATATACCACAATCGGCCTAAGCTCAGCCCCCTAGCTACCATGTAGCTGCTCCTCGTCACCACTAGACTCTCCACGACCTCCCCTAGCCTTGCTTAGCTGACCTCCCCCTCCTCGATACCTAGCTCGTGTTTTCTTGCTCGTTACTCCATGCGCGAGTATAAATACCCCTCCTCCCCTCATTTCTCTTCACACCATTCTCTCCTCTCTACCTCAAAACATTTCTATAGTACTAGACCCTTAGGAGCCCTAGAGATCGAATAGCAAGGCCTTGGTTGTGTCGAGTTGTGGTTTTAAGCCGAGAGAACCCTAGAAAACCCTAACCCCCTCGTTATCCTTCCCACGACCTAGGTAAGCCTTGAGCTTTAATCTAGTATACTTAGAATAGACTTAGGACTCTTAGGACATGCATTAGAACCCTTAGGATAGCCTTAAACCTACGTGCTTGCATGTTTTCTTTCGTAACCCTAGTTATAAGTCGAATTGCATGTTTATCTGTTACATAGCTTATTTACATGATATAATCTGAATTATGTGGCTTATTTGAACTTATATGAGTTAGTTATAAGCATAGAAACTAGGTTGCCATGCTAAAAATATGAATTACATGCTAAAATATAAAGTCTAGGGACTGTTTTTAACATTTCCTAGAAGTTATTAGTGTAAGGACTCATTTTGCAAAGTATAGAAACCTTAGGATAAATATTAAAACAAGTATTAAACTGAAAAGGACTAATATTGCAAATATTATAAACATAAGGGTAAATAGAGTAAATAATAAAAGTTAGTATAATTTAGGGACTATTTTTGCCATTTCTCTAAAATATATAAGTATAAGGACTAAATGTGCAATAGTTAGAAAGTTATATGCTTAATTGCTATATGTTTATAAGTTTAGGGTAGAAAATGTAAATATATAAAACTTAAAAGGTATAAACAAACTATTTTCATAAAAATATAAAACCTACTTAAATTTAGAAGCATAACACAATACTAGGGAGCTTCATGCGAGGAGTACTATGTGGATATTTCGTTTTGACGAGTTTGCTGGGTTTACAATTTAAAGTGCCCTGGCTCCTCAAACAATTATTGCATATACTTCTGAGTTATGATGGCCCAAACGGTGTTATGTTATAACTAAACCCTAATAACAACATAATTCAATATTAGGAAGCTTCGTGTGAGGAGTATTAACTTCTAAATTATGATGGCCCGAACGGTATTATGTTGATAACATAATACAATAGTAGGGAGCTTCATGTGAGGAGTCATATACTTCTGAATTACGATGGCCCGAATGGTGTTGTGTTATATATAAAAACCCTAAGAATAATTAGTTAAGAAAACCTAGACTAAGACTTGACATACACACACCTACACCAACCCAGGATACGTGAGTGAGTTGTCTAAACCCCTACTTTAATTAACATAAGACCCAGGTGAGTTTTCATAGTCTCACACCTTTTAAACGCTTTCTAAATGCTTTACAAACCCTGTGAGGGGGATACATGCTTTAAACCGAATACAAGTCTTTTTCTTTGGTTATTGCACGAGTAAACTATCTGCCACCACTACATAACTAAAATTCATGAATCTAATCGTTTGGGATATTTTACCCACGCGAACGCGAGTATAGTTGATAGATCTATTGGAGTTTGACAACTCCCGTTGGTATTAACACCTCACTGGGTGGTACCAATAAGTACTGATGCGTGGTTTTGTGACCTTACAACAGGTTTTACCTCTCGAGGGATCTCAAGAGGCTTACAACCCCACCAGGCAGTGTACCTGACCGATGTAGTATATTGAAGTGGTAAGTACGGGGGATTGATCGTTCAACTCAAAGAATAGTGTTCGTTAGGATTGAAATTTATCTACTAGGTCTAGAGATGAGGGATGATTCTTTTTGTATTTTTATGTTTTATGGATAGCAAGTAAAATTTCGGGTATTGGAAGAGTGGGCGGAATTAGTTGCTAGTCAACTAACCCAAGAGCTACTAATTAAACTAATGTGCAAGAAGAGTAAATTAAGGTTCTACAAGAAAAGTGAAGCGTATCTACCTATGATGTATTACTCCTTGCTAGCTATCCAATTCTACCTATTGAATTGCCACACCTTGTTTTAATTGACGGGTGTATTCCTTAATACTATTCATGGGGTAGCGTACATATCTCCCCAATTCTATGAGCTCTTATCTCCTCCTACAACGATGCGTGAAGCACCCCATCATAGGGATTGTAAACAGTGGCTCATGCATTAAATACTACCTTAATAACCTAGTACGCATTAGTTACATATTTCTTAAGACGTTCAAGCATGTTACCATATAGGAGTTTAGCCAGTTTTCTTAAGCCTAACATTGATGAAACATTCAATCAAAACAAGAAACAATAGGAAGCAAGAATTATAAACTAAACCAACTAGATCTATTGAAGTTGTCACGCCTTAATTGATGGAGATAGACACACACATCAACAAGCCCTAATTGATGGATGATAGAAACTAATAACGTGGTAATTATAGTTTCTTGGATCGTTTTGAGCCTTAGGGTTCAACAATAACAATGAACAATTATGCACAGCGGATTAAAACAAATCAATTATTATTGACACAAAGTTTTCATCATCATCACCTCCAATTATTATTTGATCAGAATAATAACGTGTTACCTAACTGTAACAGGGATCTAAGACATCTCAGACCTTAGAGGTATCGAACACAAACAACTCTAGTCTAGGCGTTTACAAGACATACACCCTAGACACACACACACACCTTTTTATATCTACATTACGGAAGACTTATTAAAAACCTGTACCTTGCATCTCTTTATATAATAGAGAATGCTAGGGTTTACAAAGAGATAAGACTAAATAAATACAGAATATTAGAAAATCGTAGTAACACAATAAGAATATTTCCTGTATCTTCATTCTTTGTAGCTTTCTCTCTTTGTCATCTTTAGTCCTTCTTGTTTCATTCTTTTATTTATTTTGTCACATCAAATCAAGAATCCCAACAATGGAGATAGACACAAACATCAACTAGAAATCAATAAGATCTAATTAGTTATGCACAAGTTTCACACAATCATAAGTAGACAAAAGGTGATTTAGCAAAGCATAATTAATGAAGAGCAATCAACAATAATGATAATTAAAGACATAACATAAGATTGAATCAATAAAGAAACCATTAAAAGATGTTTATGGAGTGATTCGGAACCTCTAAGTTGCTGGAAAAATACCTACCCTAACCCTAAAATCGGACTTAGGGTTTGGGGCATACAAATAATGAAGTTATAATGTTCTATTTATAGGCAACTTTACTGTCGGCAAAGGGTGACGGCTTCAGCTATAACAAATGACGGCGTCAGCCCGTCGTTTTCACCAAATCGAAGATTTTTTCGTCCTCTTCGCATGGGCTTTTGAACCACCCAAATCCGAGTTCGTATGAAGATTTTATGGCCAAAACAGTAACAGCTACTCCGCGCGCAAGTTGTGATTGTCTTGTTTAACTTGTGATGGTTCCACTTTGGTTTCTTCTCGTGCAAGCCTTCTTTCTGACGTCGTCACTCTATATCATCTGACGCCGTCAGGTTGAATCCTGACGCCGTCACCTTCAAAAGTCTTCTGGGACGTCTCTTGTTAACTTAAGGCCAGACGGCCTACTTCCAAATACACCTGACGCCGTCAGGTGTAACTTCCTCAAAAGTTCTCTGGAGCGTCACGTTAGGAATTTTCCAACTCCATGATCTTCTCGTGACGGTGTCAGATTTTAAGGCATGACGCCGTTAGGTTGTGTTTCCTGACCTTTTTTCATGGCTTTGTTGGTTTATTCGTTCTTGAGCATAAATACGTCCAAAAAGCTCCAAAATGCTTCATATTTCAGAAATCACGTGCCAAGTACCTAAAATGAGAAAAGAAACGATTTAAGGCAATATTTGATCAAATAAATACGATTTAGGTCTTAAATGACCCCCTAAAACGGGTACACTTTTCGTCTTATCAAATATCCCTACACTTGGGATTTGCTTGTCCTCAAGCGAATGAGCTTTTCCACCAATCAAAATATAAGTTAGAGGTCATTTAACACGAATATAAAAGTAATTACAACAAATGATCATTCCACCTTGTCAGAATAAGCACGGAAATTATACAATAGCACCTCACATTAAGTGTTTGGATACTCTCATCTCTCGGGTGTTGAAAATTTATATATTATAATTGGAAATTGAGAAATATCACTCATTACCTGTCATAGAAAATAGATTACCATAGGCTTGGGAAAGGATCACGCCTCTACCACTTTTGGCGTAAGCACCTAGGATAAACTATCAAAGAGGTCTTTACAAAGGGTTATAACGTTAGGTGTAGGGTATGGAAAACACGGTTTTGTTGGATAAAGGATAGTTTACTGGTGGTAAGTCAATCGTCTTGGTCAATTACATGTACAATGAGGCGTTGCTAAGCCAAGACTCGACTCAACTTAAACTACTACGACTCTCTTTTTTTATTTTTTTCCAAGACACTATTTCGACTTAAACAAAAAAATAAAAGAAACGGATGGTAGCCCGTATGTTTTTCTCTTTTCTTTTT
>LBNU01020887.1:5777-21878 GCA_014162995.1 Artemisia annua | reverse complement strand
ATGGTTGAATCTCCCTCCAAGAGAATGAACATGATAAGCTTCACTCTAGAATTACAATCATCCTCTTGATGTGTTGCACGTACATCTTCTTTTCCAATATAATCTGTAATCATCAAACCCAAAAACCAAAGCATCAAACCGAACAAAGAAAAACCACAACCAGATGAAATTTCAGACTTAGAAATAAAAATAAAACAAAACAATAAAAGGATAGGATACTTGTGGAATTAATCACAAATAGGAACTCATAAAACATACCCACAAGTATTGACACACAAACAAGATAGAATATATGCTAATCATGAATTGTGAATTTTTCACGTTCGAATTTCATTCTTTTTTTAACAAAATAAATTTCCCTCCACTTATCTTTTTGTGAAATACCTTTATATGCAATTAAGACGAGGTTAAAAACAGAATAAAGCATTTTCACAAATTATTTGAAACATGAAAATTAAATAATTAAGATTAAGCATATACGACACAAACAAACAAATAAAATAAAAACATCAAACAATTAAAAACATGGGTTGCCTCCCAAGAAGCGCTTGTTTTTGTTCGAGTCACGAGCCTGACTCTACCCTTATTTAACGGAAATAGGGGAGGTTTTCCCTACACTTAGGATTAAGTGCGGGTGGAAGTAGCGATAAGGATTAATATCACAGTAACATTCAAAAAAAAAGAATTCAAAAAAATCTGAAAAAATAACAAAAAGAAAGAGGACAAAAAATTATTAAGAATCGCTGAAAAAAATTCAAAAAAGAATCGTTTTCATGGTTAAAAGGTATTATGATACTATGTTTTTTTTATTAATATCATTGTACCACTCATACTTTTTTTTGAATTTTTTAATATCACCGTAAATTTTTTTAATATCGTAATAAAAAAAAAACAATGATATTAAGTTTTTTACTAATATCAAAGTAACTTTTTCAATATCACGGTTCATTTTTACATGTAAAAAAGCTTAATATCATGTTGTTTTATAATATCACCGTAACTATCGTAAAACCCTTCATAATATCTTTAATATCACGGTAGCACTCATAATCACAAACCAAAAAGTGCTCAGAAAAATCTGAAAAAATAAAAAAAAGTAAAGAAGACAACAATAGTAAGGATCGCTCAAAAGGAAAAAAATTAAAAAAAAAATCGTTTTAATGGTCAATTGGTACCGTGATAGTTGCTTTGGATCTTGACTTTTTTTACAAAAAGTCAAGATCATATCTTGAATGGGCGGTCCAGATCTATCCGTACATCCGGACGAAATAAAAAAATCCGCACGTGATCCTCACTCTATATACTTATATAATATATTATATATAATATTATATATAATATATAATATATGTATCATATATATATATATTATATATATTAATATATATATATAATATATATATATATATTATATATAAATTACAATTACAAATATTATGTTAAGAAAATTTCTTGTAAGAGTATTAGTAATAAAAGAAAATGGTAAATATCACTCTACCTTCGTTACTTGTTTTACGTGAATTTAAATAAAAAAAAAATAAAAATGACATGCTCAGAAGCATTTCGATAATCAAAGACGGAAAAAAAAAACCAGAGAGGGTGGAAACGAAGCTCGAGCTGCGTTTAAGTATATAAAGCTCGAGCTCGGGCTGACTCGTTTCGAGCCTTATATTTTGAGCTCGAGCTCGCTCGTGAAAATTTTCAACAACTCGAGCTCTGGCTGAGCACGAACTAATTATATGATTGTATTAAAAGAAAACAAAGTTCAAATAGAGCTCGGCTCGTTAAATTACATTGAGGCTCCGAGCTCGGTTTACTACTTTTAAGCTCGTTTATACATATAAGAATAATATATATACTTATATATTTATAGAGCTCGTTTAGGCTCGCTCTGCCCTAACTCGAGCTATTTTGTGATGAGCTTCCGGCTCTGAGCCTCGATTATTAAATGAGCCCAAACTTAGGCTCGAGCTCGGGCTAGCTCGGCTCGTTTAGGCTCGGCTCGGTTCGAGCTTTTTATCCTGATCCGACTCCCCGGAGCTTTGTTACGAAGCGGCTCGGACTTCGTTTCCCTTTCTAGAACTTTGCCATCATCCAAGAAGTTCTATCTTTAAAAATAACATGTTTATAATTGATTCTTTATTGTACAACAGTAGTATATATGATCTGATTAAACGTATGTCCTTGTTTTTATACAGTGGTTCATATTTTAAAAGCCGGGTTGACCCTGTTGGCTCAAACCGGGTTGAACTACAACCGGCTCGGCCCGGATGTGATCGATTTTTGCATTTGTTTGACAACCGGATTGAATCGCCGTATTTTCAATTGAGCCCGGGTTGATAAACATGGCGGCCAAAACTTTTTTGTTTTTTTTTTTTTTTTTTTTTTCAAAAAATTAACAAAACATTTATTTTTTACCCATCAAACTTTTTAAGTTTAATTAATATATTGAAATGGTGAATACTTTTTTTGTTAAAATTTTGTAAACAATAAATTAAGGTTAAAAACTCTCTAAATAAATACCAACTAATCTATGTTTATATATAACTTTATAACTTTAAAATCACAAGTTGGCCTCTACTTGGATCCAATCGAAAAGTTATTTTACGTTTTAATAACTTTAAAGCCCCCCAACAAAAAAACCGTTCAAATTCCGCCACTGAAGCATGGTTCAGGTATTTTCAATCGTATACAACTGAACTAAAGGAAATAAAATCAAACACATTCAGTAAAACTAGAAACCCCGCATCAAGATGAACATCCCCTCATTTGAGAGACACACAGATGTGAGAAGGTTAGCCTGTAAGCATTTATTCTCTTTTTACCTCCATATGTTGTACTATCAACCTTAAATAAACGTGTCATAACCAATTACACAAGTGTACATGAGCAACATATTTTGCAACAGACTAGAGACTAAGGAGCTAAACTTCTTTTGACAAATTGTTCAGCACGCCACGGTTTTATACATATGTGCTAACGTTCAAGTGCTGCTTGACTAAAGAGGGTTCTAAGATAAAAATAGCGACGTAAAATATGGGAGATGTATAAATATAATAATAATAACCCCAATTTTGATGAACCATGTATGTATATAGCATATCCATGGTCCTGGGTTTTTGGGCCACCATTGTTAATCGGCCTACTTAATAATAATGCAAACATAGTAACGCATTCATGGTGGTCATATAACTTATTTCATAAATGTGTATGCCATATGGGGCCAAGGGGATGAAGTCCAAGCAAAAAGGATTCGGTAATGGTTATGCCATATGTTTTTCGGCATTTTGTTTGAGCGTTTAGGTTAGCAAATCTTAGGCTATGTAGGCAGTGGAAACGACAAATATCGTCGAGCAAGCATTTGACAACCGATATTGACCATCGGTTTGAGCGTTGAGGCACTGTGAGGCTTTGTTCGAACATTCCGGTCGGCCGGCCATATATTTGGGGGGTGCTATCGGTTGTATCCACGACCCATATTGAAACACACACAAACCACTCTTTCAATTAAAAAAGGAAAGAAAAAAAAAAAAAAAAAAAAAAAAAAAAAAAAAGCTGTTTTAAAAAACTTGGAACTTCTTGCGCTCACACTTTCTTGAAGATTTGTATCCATGGAACTTGGAACTTCTTGAAGAAATCTTTGGAAGTGGGAAGAAAGTATCCTGCAAAATTTTTTGATACAATTCGTTAAAGATATCGTATCCATGGAACTTCTTTTGGAATTTGGAAGAAAGATTTGTATAAAAAATCTTACCATATCAATAAACTTTGTTGAAGAAGTTTCTGTATCCATGGAACTCGGAAGAAAGTGTGAGCCCAAGGAAGTGAGCTAATGAACAAAACATGGTTTGAAGGCTAATGGTCAAACATAGTAGTAGTGCTTCATGTAATATCTCTAAATTTACCATCTTTCTGTCCAACACGCACTACAAGATAAGGGACTTTTAGTGACACCATTTTTAATGACACACAAAAAAAGTGTAAGTGAAAATACATGTTTACTTACACCTTTAAAAAAAAGTGTAAGCAAAAGTTTAACTTTTACCCACACTTTACATAAAATGTAAGCAAAAGTCTAGTTATGCCTACACTTTTAGAAAAGTGTGAGCAAAAGTCTAATTTATACACACACTTCTTAAAAAGTGTAAGTAATAGTCTTACTTTTACCCACACTTTTTAAAAAGTGTGAGCAAAAGTTAATTTATACACACACTTTATGTAGAGTGTGAGAAAAAGTGTAGTTTTACTAACACTTTTTGAAAAGTGTAAGTAATAGTCTTACTTTTGCCCACATTTTTAAAAAGTGTGAGTGAAAGTCTAATTTACACACACACTTTACATAGAGTGTGAGAAAAAGTGTAGTTTTACTCACACTTTTTGAAAAGTGTAAGTAATAGTCTTACTTTTACCCACACTTTTTAAAAAGTGTGAGCAAAAGCGTAGTTTTTATTAAAAAAAAATTATGAAAAGTCTAACTTGTATCTGTACTTGCTGAAAAATGTATATACGAGGCCCGTTTTTGTTTACAAGATCGTTAGATTATAAGTGTTTTAAATCAACTGAAAACCGAAACGAACCGGTCCAACCCAAACCGAACCAACCTTACTCGGTTTGGTTTTCTGCTTTACATATTTCTGGTTTCGGATTCGGTTTGGCTCGGTTTGGTTTTAGCCAAAGGAAAAAAAACACACCTAAACCGTCTAAACTGAACTAGTTCGGTTAGGTTTCGGTTTGAGCAAACAACCCAATTGAACCGTGACTGACCCGATGGCTCGGCCGAGTCAATTAAAAAATCGGTTTCTAAAACATAGGCTTTTACCCTTCAAACTTTTTAACAAATTTTATAAAAACTTTACTACTTCTAATATTTAATAAAACTATTTGATTTGAACTCCTAATATTAATTCCTAATTATTACACAATGATTTTACAGTTTATTAACATATCACTGTGTTACTTAACCTTTTATCCCCAAATCGTTTTCCCCTCGCTCTCACTTTCCCCAAATCACTTTCCCAAATCGTTTTCCCTCACTCTCACCTTTTATCCCCAAACTGTTACTGTAGTTACATATCACTCTCACACTCACCGCTCAGCGTCTCCGGCGCGCCATCGTCGTCTCGGCCGTGCACCTACCATACTTCGTCAGCAGCTCACCATGTCGCCGCCTCACTCGATCGCTCAATCCCATCGTATCCACCTTAGTCCGTCGACCTCGCTTTGCCAGAAATCTGTGGAATCTGCTCTTCACTCCATCACCGCCACGGCGGCTTCGCCGCACTCCATCACCATTGGTAGACTCTGAACTTTTTTTTGAATTAAGCATAAATTAGGGCTAATATTTTTTTTATGTGTCAAATAAGTTGTTAGATGTAAATTAGGGCTAAATATTGTTCACTATTTAGAAGCTGTAATTGATTGTTGTAAGGTTAGTTTAATCTGTATATGATGTGTTTGTTGTTTAACGGATTATTTACGCTTATTGCATAAGTTACTGATTAGTACTTTGCTGATAGGCACATTAGGTTTGGTGCATATGAGATTGAACCTAGAAAGCCGCAACCAATAGTCAAATAAGCAGTCAAATAAGCTTCCTCATTGTTCAGCATGTTTTTTTACCAGGTTTGGTATAAGCGAAACCATTAGCATATTTGTGTGGTCAATAAAGTAGTATCAGGAGTTAGGTGGCCTCCTTATTCATTACCCCGATATATTATTTCTGACTCAAAACATTGAATTTACACTGACATGGAATTGTATCACCATAGATTTCTCATATCGAAAAGGATCACTTGGTGAAGCTTATGAAACAACTAATAATAAATATGGCCCCATCAAGGGGTATATCTAGAAGTACACCTCCTACCGTTGCTGATGTTCCTACTTTGCTTGGAACCGGCGCGTTTTCACTTCTTGGATGTAAGTCATTCTTGTATTGCTTCGTTTTCAGTCCCCTGTTTCACATGCTTGATTCTTTGTGTTATCTTGACGTTAAATTTACTCTAGGCACCCAAAATGAAGTTAAAACCGATGTCAAGCCTCTGCCAGCATATCTTCGTTGGCCTCACATGCAGGCTGATCAGGTTCGTGGGATTGGATTGAGGGAAATTGGAGGTGGTTTTCCGAAACACCATCGTGCTCCATTCGTAAAGTTTGCTTGTTATGCTATTGCCAAACCATCAACTATGGTGCAAAAGATGCAAGACATAAAGAGGTTAAGAGGACACCGAGATGCTGTTTATTGCGGTATGGTAACAACCTTCTTGGCCAACTTCCCGGAAGTCACGCTTGCTGGAACATTCTGTACCTGGGGAATTGGACGTGGTGATTTCATTGACCTTATGATATAGCTTGTAGCTAGTTGCTTCACTGAAGAAAAACAGGTAACTTGTCATTAGTAGGCTTGTTCATGAAATATATAAAGTTATATAATTAAGCTGTAAATTGATGGGTGGAAAGTGAGAGGAAGAAATTAAATCGCTTGAAGTCAATTGAGCCTCACATGACAAGGTCCAAATCATTTGCCCGGGTAATTGATGAACAGGTAAGATAATGTTTTACCTTCATCTAAATAAGGTGTTTGCCCAGCTTTTATTAAGAGTACCATTATAATGTTTAAGATTACATATAAGTTAGAAATTGTTATACTTTCGAGCTTATTAGTGTTACTTGTTAGCTGCATTTTAGAACACATAAGAACTATTGAAACTTTCTGTTTTGATACACTAATTAAGTAGTTGGCATGCTTGACAAACCTTAAATAATACTTGCAGCCCTTTAATCCCTTTTAACTTTTTTGTATGTACAACTTTTACAGGAAATAAATCCGCTGTCCATGATACTCTCAACAAATTAGGAACAAGTCATCTTTATACTTCAGGTAGTTTTTTAGCTTAACAATTTTGATATGTGCAAGTACTTCAAGAAGACTTTAATAGCACTTGTTAGCCATGTAAAATTCTGCATGTGTGAGCGTCTAATAGTCTTTGTATGTACAGTTTCTGCACGAAACCAGTCAGGTGCTAATCGTCGTACTTCAGGTGCTTGTTAATACTTGGAAGCCCTTTCACTGATATCGTCAACAAATCAGATCCAAGTTGTCTTCATCCATCAGGTAGTTGCTTAGTTCAAAAGTTTTATATTTAAACTTACCAGTGGCAAACGGGTCAGTTGGGTCAGTTTGGGTCAAGTGGGTTATGGGTCAATGGGTCATTCGTCAAACAGGTCATCCTTTAGAAATGGGTCAAAAGGGTCGGGTCAAACAAGTTGGGTCTGGTTTGCCAGGTTTACGGCTTAAACACAGTTATGTAGTTTTTATACGTGCAAGCCTTTGAGTAGTTTTTGTAGGTGCAATATTTACAGGAAACAATGAAGGATTGTGATATGGTACCTTAAACACAGTTATGCGGTTCTGCTAGTAAGCGACATGATTATTGCGAAGACCAAGCATGATCATTTTCTTCTTTCTTTAGCTCAGTTAGTTGGATTGCGATAATCATTGTACTTGCATTTCATACTTGAGAAAGATGTTTGTTTCTTGTTTGTGGTTAGGCAAAATACTTGGTCTATATTTGATGTATGGTTGAAATAATAAATAAGTTTCAATCTCATTTTTTAGTTATTAATTTAGTATTTCATGTGTTATGTTTCAGTAAATTTAGCAGCCTAAGATATAAAGAGTACATACATATGGCCTGGTGCTTTACTAGTAACCTATAGTGACACATGTATGTGTCAGAAATAGTCTCAACCTATCCTGACACTATTAAGTGTCAGAAAACTCTGTCACTATATACTTTTACCGCCTGGACTTCTAATGACACTTTTTATAAGTGAAGGTGAAAAAAAAATATATTTAGTGACACTTTTTTGGACATTTTCTGACACTTTTTGTGTGTCATTAAATGGCTTTTTTCTTGTAGTGACGTATTGGAAATGCATGCATGTATGTACACGTATTGGAAGCATGCATGTATGTACACGTTTTTTCTCAACCAAAGCATGCATGTATGGTTTTTTTTCGTATCGTAATGTTTTAATTTCGTATCGTTTCGTTTACGTAATGTTTATGTTTTATTAATAAAATTAAAGTTCGTGTTAAAAATTGTTTTGTTTTGTTTTTTTTTTTTTTTTTTTTTTTTTTTTTTTTTTTTTAATATGGGTCACCACTGTAAAGAGAGAGGTGAATATGGGTTGAGGAGAGAGAAAGCTGAGGTGGCAGCCGGAATGATGATGCAATATGGGTTACCACTGTCACTAGCCTTAAAAGACCGGGCGTAATAACAACCCGATTCATGCTCTAACAACCATGACCAAGATTGTCAGTTACTACACCATCAAAGATGGGTTGATTTTTGCTGAAAAGGTAACTTTTTTGAGTGTGCGGTACTGCGGTGTGTTAGTGTTATATTTGTGCCCATACTAAAAGGTTTAGCTGTTGGTTTGGCCGATGGAAGTCGATGCTGATGTGTTACCCGACCACATAACCACCAAATCTCGTAACATCCGAATATCCGATCTAATAGTAATTTGTTAATTTTTAATAGTCTTGTAAAAAAGTTTTGCAATGATTTTTGTAATTAATAGCCTACGTTGGTTCATGAAGGTTCGGTTTTTGAAATTCAACTGAAAATATCGAGCTTTTTGAAAATCAAAACCATTCGCTTTCAGTTTTCTTAATTTTTTTTTTTTTTATCTTTTGGCACAGGTCCAATTTCAGTTTGTGCAAGTCTGTATATTATGATATTTGGGTTTCAGCCCAAGGAATATAAAAATTCAAAATCTTGAAAGTGGCCCAAGTATGACTTAATATCAAAAATGAAAATATTTGTCCAACAAAATGGATATGTTTAGTTGGTGAAAAACATTCTACTTTTTAATAATATTTTTTTATAAAAATAAAAAAACCGAAGATCCACTTAGTCACACTTTTCCCAACAATTTTTGTAAATAGTGAAATTCTCACTTTCCAAATTTTAACTAGAAAAATGAAAACCGCAATTTACCATTCTCCATTTTTTTCTTTCTAACAAAAATAGACGAGATTTTTCAATCTACTATTCAAGTAACTCTAACTAACCCTAATCACTATTGTAATATCTCTATCTTCCCATCCTCGCCGTCGCTGCCCACCGTCGCTTCATCTAAACATCTTTTCTTTTTTTCTACAANTTTTTTTTTTTTTTTTTTTTTTTATTTATTTTTTATTTTTTTTTAATATGGGTCACCACTGTGAAGAGAGAGGTGAATATGTGTTGAGGAGAGAGAAAGCTGAGGTGGCAGCCGGAAAGATGATACAATATGGGTTACCACTGTCACTAGCCTTAAAAGACCGGGCGTAATAACAACCCGATTCATGCTCTAACAACCATGGCCAAGATTGTCAGTTACTACACCATCAAAGATGGGTTGATTTTTGCTGAAAAGGTAACTTTTTTGAGTGTGCGGTACTGCGGTGTGTTAGTGTTATATTTGTGCCCATACTAAAAGGTTTAGCTGTTGGTTTGGCCAATGGAAGTGGATGCTGATGTGTTACCCGACCATATAACCACCAAATCTCGTAACATCTGATCTAATAGTAATTTGTTAATTTTTAATAGTCTTGTAAAAAAGTTATGCAATGATTTTTGTAATAATAGCCTACGTTGGTTCATGACGGTTCGGTTTTTGAAATTCAACTGAAAATATCGAGCTTTTTGAAAATCAAAACCATTCGCTTTCAGTTTTCTTAATTTTTTTATCTTTTGGCACAGGTCCAATTTCAGTTTGTGCAAGTCTGTATATTATGATATTTGGGTTTCAGCCCAAGGAATATAAAATTTCAAAATCTTGAAAGTGGCCCAAGTATGATTAATATCAAAAATGAAAACATTTGTCCAACGAAATGGATATGTTTAGTTGGTGAAAAACATTCTACTTTTTAATAATATTTTTTTATGAAAATGAAAAAACTAAACATCTACTTAGTCTCACTTTTCCAAACAATTTTTTTAAAAAGTGAAATTCTCACTTTCCAAATTTTAACTAGAAAAATGAAAACCGCAATTTACCATTCTCCATTTATTTCTTTCTAACAAAAATAGACAGGATTTTTCAATCTACTATTCAAGTAAGGGGTTGTTTCTTTTTTTCCTTAGTTAAGGATTCATATGGGTCCCACTTCCATATAAGCATTTTAATGGGGAAGAGATGATAAATTAAGCCTTGTAGATATAGACTATTTAAGGGATTTTGTGGGTTCCATCTAAAAAGTAATAATATTAAATAGCATCCCTTAGCTAAGGGGAAAAAAGAAACACCCCCTAACTCTAACTAACCCTAATCACTATTGTAATATCTCTATCTTCCATCCTCGCCGTCGCTGCCCACCGTCGCTTCATCTAAACATCTTTTCTTCTTTTCTACAACTAAACACTAGTTTTTCAACTTTTAAATCTTTTATTCCAATCTAATTAAATATTGATAACTTGAACAACATACGTACATTAAACTTTTGTAATTATAAAACTTATATGCCTGTGAAGTTTTTAAATGGTACAAAGATAAACTTCTTTAACAGTTAAAAAGGACGGAGTAAAAAGGCTTAGAAAACTTCATCCAAGTTAGAATTATACAGGCCGCTCTACACTCTAGGTTAATGTATCATATATTTTTTTGTGTATCCTTTAACGGTTAACCTTCCTCACCGTTTTGTTGTGATGACTATTAGAGCACTCGGTAAGTTAACCTTTGCACCGAGTTATACTATAACGTGCTCGAGTTAAGGGTGCGTTATGTCACCACCTTCTGCTTAAAGGGTGCGTTAACGCAACGAGTTATGGGGTTAACGTGCGCTTATGATGCAAAAAAAAAAAAAAAAAAAAAAAAAAATTGCATGTAACATACACTTCTATTAGCAAAAATAAAAAATAAAATAAAATGTCGGGCGGCAACAACAACGACAACGACTCGTTCACGAATCTTCTCGGTGGTGGGTGGAATCACCCATACGCAGGTTCTTCCTCAAATCCGAATTGGAATAACCCAAACGAGGGTTCGTCGTCAACTCCGAATTGGGGTAACCTAAGCGAATTCGGAATGTCGAGTCAAGAAGTTTTCGCACAACATCAAGCTTTTCAATATTGGACCGAAAGCCAACAAAACATCGTAAATTCCAATATCCAAAATCTTTAATTCACTCAACAATCACAACAATCCCAAACGGAAACAAATGAAGTTCCGGAACACCTACTTCTCCTCCAAAACCAAAAAGTCGTGGAAAACGTAAGGCAAAAAAAATCCAAAGACCCTGTACATTCCGAGGAAGAAGATGCTGAAAAAGTGAGGAATCGTTGGACGGTAGGTGAGGAAAAATTGCTTGCCGAGTGTTTGGTGGCATGTTTAGAGGATCCGAAGGTCGGGCGTTCCCAATCTAAGGATACGTTATGGCAACGGATAAGAGCTGAGTTCAATATAATAAATTCAAAAGACCGCAATAAGGATATGCTACAATCCAAGTGGAAAACGTTGAACCTTGATTGCACTAAGTTCAACGCTGCTTTCAAACGGGCGCAACGCGAGCAAAAAAGTGGAAAAAGTGAAGTGGATATCCTAAAACGGGCTAACCAACTGTATCGTGAAGACCACAGCAACGCGCCGTTCCCGAATGAAGAGGCTTGGAGCGTTTTGCGTAAACATCAAAAATGGAACACGCCGGAGGCGGTTGATTTAACTGGCGACGTCCCAAAAACAAACGAGGCTTTGTCTGGTCATGATGAAGAACCACGGCCGATTGGAAAAAAACGGGCTTCAAAGAAACAAAAATCTGAGACAACAATAAGCACCGGAGGCACGAGTGGCACCGGAGGTTCCTTTTCTTCGTTCAATTTCGGTGAGGCTATGCGCGAAGAGTATCGGGCAAAACGTGTAGATGCGGCAAAGGCGTATCAGGCGACCGCAGAAAACTAATACACACAACAGAGGTTGAGGGAGATTGAATTTTTGTTCATCGACACTACCGGCAAAGATCCGGCCTATGTGGCGTTGGTCAATATGGAAAAGGAACGAATCATCGCGAAATATGGGTTGCCTCCACGTCCAGAATGAATAATTGTGTTATGTTGTGTTTTTTTAATTTCGTACTTTTTTTATTAGCATTCATTTTTTTTTTTGGCTTCTAAATTCCGTATTGTAATGTGATCGAATTAATGTTATGGTTTTAAATAAATGAAGTATTTGTTAAAGTTTGGGGATGAAATTGAAAATAATTGAGGTGAAGGTGATTTAAGGTTAAAAGGTTAAACTTGATGTGGCGCTGACGTGGCAGTGAGTTAAGTTATAACTCAATTTCAACTTACCTTATACATATTTTGTGAATTGTAACTTAAACCAAAACTCTATTGCCAAAATTAAAAGTTAACTTAAACCAAAACTCTATTGCCAAAATTAACCAAAACAGATACTTTCAAAAATAAATAAGTAAATAAATCAGTATTGCAAAAAAAGTTCTAAAAGGCTGATTAATCGCCGATTAGGTGCTACAAGGCCACCGACCTTGCCGATTTATGTAACTGGGTCAAACAAATAGGTCAACCGTGGTCAACGGCGGTCAATGGTGGTCAAACTTGCCGGAAACCTATAAATCTTGCCGGAAGTACTCAAAACTCATTGTAAACTTATTTTGATCACTTATAGTAACTGTTTTTAAATCTATTACAAGTTGGTTTTTAGAAAATACCTTGCCAAAAATACGTAAAACTCACCGGAAATACACAAAATTGCCGGAAATAATTAAAATTTGTCAGTAATGCCAATCCGATTAATCATCGATTAATCCCGCCTATACCGTTTACAAGATACAAGATGGTCGACCGCCCGACTACCGATTCGCGATTTTTGCAACCTTGAAATAAATAAATAAATAATAAAAAATCACGACTCTTTGATTTATTTTATTCTGAAATTTAAAATTCTAATGATCAAGTCTCTTACTTTCAAGTTATTATACGCTCGATTTATAAGATTTTTTATTTTTTTTTATTATATATATTTTTTTTGTGATATTTATCGCATACAATATCATATTTCTCCAAAATGAAATATAAAATCTCAAATTGTGACTAAAGTTTACAAAAAGCATAATCGTAAAGAATATAAGATTTACAAAAACATGGTATATATAGGCTACTAGATTCTAAAAATGAACATCGTGTTTGTGTTCTTTTTGGGATAGGTGTGGCATCTAATGGGCTTATTATTACTTTATTAGTGCAAATTTTACAATTAAATTGGTGAACCGTTAAATTTAGGGGTGACAATTTCAAACCCGACACGAACACGTTTGGGTCGACCGATTTAACCCGTTTATTAAACAGGTCAGTTCGGGTTGGGAATAAATTATGTCGGTCGACCCGTCAACCCGTTTAAGATTTTTTTCTTAAATTAAAAAGTATTTATATTTTATTATACGGGTTAAATGAGTTAAATGGGTCGACCCGCAAACCCGTTTAAGTTGTTTAGCTCATGTAATGTGCTCACTTTTGTATATAAAATAGGTTAACCCGAAACCCGTTTAACATATTCAACTCGATTAACCTATTTAACCCCCGAACCCAAATATATATATGAGTCAAATGGGTCAGGTTTGTATTATGTGTAAACATGTTAGGGTTGACATAACTGACTCGATGATTTAAATGGGTCAGATTCGTATTTAGGTTTTCTGACCCACTAACAACCCGAACCCGACCCAAATTACCGCCCTAAATTTGAGCTCTAAAATAAGGTACTTATGCATCATAAATGTTTTATTATAATTATAACCTTTTGTAGATCCTCAACTTAAATTAGCTTTCTTTTATCTTTAATAAATCCTCAAATTAAAAACCATGTAAAAGGTCATGCTGCAGGAAAATAATTGATAGACCCAAAAATGTGCCTAAATAGATGTGTCCTTAAGTTATTGGTTTGTTAAGAAGTGGGTCATTCTGCGTTCATCAACAAATTGCTGACACATAGGTTTAGGCATATAATTAGGCATACCAGTTAGCAAGGTTATAAATAGCGTGAGGCATGACGTGGTGGCATGGCCAAGCCTCACGCCTTGGAAGTTATGGCAAAGCCATGGCGTTGTCTAAGGCGTGGCAAAAAGCGGCACAAAATATGTAAGGAAGAAAAAAAATCTAAGAAACAACAAACACGTTTCAAAAAAGTAAAATTTTATAAACAACAAACATGTTAGGAAGAAGAAAAATCTAAGAAACAACAAACACGTATTAAATAAGAGAAAATTATGAAACAACAAAGACGTTTTAATGAAAAGAAACATATTCAAGATATGAGAATGTTTATAATTACACACGTTTCGACATCAACAACATCACAAATATTTTAATATTATAAGTCACAAGTTTCATTCAACATATAAGAATGTTTACAATTACACACACACCACCGAATATATTTAGCCGACATCGTGTGTGTATATATATATATATATATATATATATATATATTATATATATATATTATATATATATATTATATATATATAATATATTATATATATAATATATATATGATGCGGGTATTGCAACACGCCTCGTTTACCTCTCGAGAGATCTCGAGAAAGCTTGCAATCCACCACCAGGCAGTGGTACTGACGATGTAAGTATAGTGTAGTGGCAAGTACCGGGGGGATTTGATCGTGTTTCTCACAGGGATAGTGTTCCGTTAGGTTAAAACTACTCTAATTAAGGTCTAGGTGGAGGATGATTATTGTTTTGTATTTTTAATGTTTTTTTAGAAAGCAGTAAATCTCGGTTTTTGAGGAGTGGGCGAATTAGTTGCTAAGTCAACTAACCCAAGTGTATCTGACTTATGCTAATTAAATAAAGTTTTTGAGAAAACAAGGTGGCGGAAAGTAGTTTTACTTTAGATTTTCTTACCCCTAATTATCTTTTACCATGTAACTTAAAGTATGTTGATTTGCGTGGATGACGGGTGTATTCCATAACAAACAAGTCGTAGGGATGCGTTCAATTCCTAACTCTATTAAGCTCTACCTCACTATATGGACGATACGTCAAGAATCCTAGTCAATAATGCTCACCGATAGCATACTACGCATGAATTACCTTAAAAATCGATTACGCACATTACGATCCGTTTCCTAAAGACGGTTCATGCCTTGTTTACATATAGGGTTAGCAGTTTTCTTTAGTCTAAGTAGATGAAACATTATCCAAATCACAATGACAAATACACATCACCATGATACAATCAATGTTAGGTTTCATCGGATCTAAACAAAACCCAGAGTTTAATTTTAGCCTAGCATTTTAAAGGAAAGAAAAGCGACAAACATAAATCCATACAACACATAGAAATATTTATGGATTGGAATGAAGACTTATCTTAGATTAACATGAAAGTTAGAGGGGTAAAAGTACCTCTAAGTCTGTGATACACGGCTAGGGTTTAACCTTAGTTCTCCACCAAGTTCCCTCCTTTTAAAACAAAAATCGTTCTATATATATACGATAATACGGGCTGACGGCGTAGCCCAAGGTGTGACGCGTCACGCCGACGATTAGAGTTTTTGTGATGGCCTTCTTGACGTCGTCACGCCGCGTTGTTCCCAGATCTGAACGGCCTTGCCCTGACGCCGTCACAAAGGCTAGAACTCTCTGCCCGTCACGAGTAATCTTCATTCTTCCTTCATTTGTTCCTGACCGTCGTCACGATGAAGCTTGTGACGGCCGTCCCTTCTGGGCACTTTAGGGTTTTTGAGATTTTGTTGTTTTCGCGTACTTTTTTCACTCGAAACGGACCGAGAAATGCTTCTTTTGTGAATTTTCTCCCCTCAAAGTAGCTAAAATGAGAAAAGAAACGACTTTGGGTGAAATCCGATAAAATAATATACGAATTAGGACCAAACTGACCGCTAAAAACGGTATACATTTTTCGTCTCATCCAAATAACTTCAGCTTGAGATTTGCTTGGTCCTCCCAAGCAAATGCGCTTTTATTCAAATTAAAATACAGTTAGAGGTCATTTAAGTGCGAACATAAAAGAATTACAGATGAGTCGTTCCACTTTACTCCAAATAAGCAACGGAGAAAA
>LBNU01020883.1:20368-35974 GCA_014162995.1 Artemisia annua | reverse complement strand
GGGTTCTCGATAAAATGGGGTTTTTGGGTTCTCGATAGAGTGCCAAAAATACGTTTTTTCTTTTGTGAAAAAGCAAGCCTAAAACGAGTTTTTAATCCAAGATTCTTGTACAACTAGCATTAAAATGATGAAATCTTAAAGAAAGTTGCAAACTTGAACTTTTTAACAAAAATTTTAAGATCTTCGATAAAAAGGTACAAGTTTATACGAATCTAATAAACTCAAAAATTTTGAAACTTTGTTCTTTGTTTTGGTTTCTAACACAAGTTTGTAAGCAAATATGTGATAAAAACACAAAAGAAGCAAGAAAGTTGGAAATTTTTTGAATCTAACGAAATAAAAAACAAGTTTTGGTTCGAATAATCACAAAAAAATAAACTACACCTTCTTCTAGAGATTGATACCACTTGTTAGGTCACCATATTAGTAAACACAAGCATTCAAATGAGAGAAATGAGATGAGAATTAGACTTGGTTGATTAAGATCAATATGAAAGATGAAAGAACAAGAGTTTCCTTAAGATATGAAAATAACCAACATTTGATACAAGAGATATGATGTCCTATATATAGGTGAAAGGTAGGGCGACATCCCTTCCTTCTCTATCTTCTAAACGTGTGGGCTTTTAGGCCCATTGGACATCTTATTGGACTTAACTTATAACCATACGATTAACTAAATAACGTAGCTAAATAAGATAATACTAGCAACCTATTATATTGACTGAAATGACCGAGACTTGACTGAATAGTTGAAAACTATGATCCTAACATTTTGTGTTAAGCATATTCATGAGGAGATGAAGTCACATTTTAAAGGAGGTGTTTACAAGGACATGCTTTGGAAGGCAGCTAGAGCCACTACTGTTGTTGAATTCAACAAAGAGATGGATCATCTCAAGTATTACAATTCTGCTACTTATGATTGGTTGATGAAGATTCCAGCTGAACAATGGAGCAGATCACATTTTTCAGGTAATTCATTAAGTTGCAATGGACAAAAGCATACTGATAATTGATCATATAGTAATATATAATGTGTCATTTGTTTAACAGGCAAAGCCCAATATGGACTACTCTTACACAACATATGTGAGGTGTTCTATAGGCAGCTAAATGATGTCAGAGATGGAACCATCATCACTTGTCTTGAATATATCAGAGAGTACTTGATGAAGAGGATTGTGGTAGTTCAGCAACTAATAGAAAAGAATGTTGAATAACTTACTCCTACTGTGAAAGCCATGTTTGATGCTATAAAAAAAAGCTACTGATTGCGTTGTTGAATCGATTTAAGCTTCTTTATATAAAGTATATGTGCCTTACCAGGATCAGTGTGTTGTTAACATGGATAGTAAGGAGTGTGGTTGTAGGAAGTGGGAGCTGACTGGAATACCATGTAAACATGCTGTGGCTGCAATAAACTACATGAATGAGAATGGAAGAGGAGTTGGTATACCTGAACAGTGGGTTCATGCTGCTTATAGACTAGAAACATGGGCATGTATATACTCATTCAAGATCAATGGCTATTGTGGCAGGGACTTCTGGCCAATAATTGAGTCTACATCAGTAATAATACCACCCATTCACAAACCTCAGGTTGACAGGCCAACAAAAAAGAAGAAGTCAGTTGATGAGCTTGCAATTCCAAGTTGTTCATGTGTTATGCACTGATCTTTTAACAATAGAAATTCTGTTAACGTTCTTGTCTTTTGGATTCTATGTTTGTACTCTATGTTTGACTTTATTGTCTTTTGAACAATGTTATATGTCTGTCTTTGTTTAATCATGTTATGTATTGAGATGTTGGGATGAAACTGTTACAATGGGTCAAAATCCAAACTGACCCAAACATTGCCATTCTAAAGTCAACTGTCATATACTGCATGTTTGCTTACTTTGACATTCTAAATTCAACTGTCTGATATGTATTTAAAGTCCACATATGTGGCAATATAAATGTGTTCACCGGAAAATTTACAATTCAGAGGTACATTCCGAAACAAAATGGAAATATAAATGTGTTCATATTTCCAACAAATAATGGGGAACTGAAGAGTCTAAAAATGCTTCTAAAATTTAATACAGACTCTTTGTTTTCCCCATTATTTGTGTATATATTGGTTACTTTCACATGTTGCTGCATACCAATCTACTACTATCAAACATCAATGACATTCACTTGTAAGCATGTCGTCCGGAAACAAAAGAGCAAGAGATGTAGATGCTATCGAAAACAAGGAAATGATCAAAAGACCAAGAGATGAAGCAAATGTGGCAGCAGAAACCCATGTATCTAACCAACAACAATCGCCCAAAGTTGAAGGTGATGAAAGCTTCTACTATGAAGTAGAAGTTGCGTTGGAACAAGAATGTAAGGAAAAAGATGAAAAGGAGCTGGAAGAACATAAGGAGGAGGCAGATTCAAGGCATGGTGAAATGGAAAAACGAAGGCTTGCTGCAGTGGTAGAGGAGCATTGGAAAGAGGTCAAAGCTGTTAGGAAATTAGAAAAAAAATATAGTAAGAAAACAAAAAATGATGAATGTAATGAAGATGAAGATGAATGTTTAGAAACATTCACTTATGATGATTTACATTTGGCATACCTTTCAGATTAATGTAATGCTGTAATGAAACAAATTTTAAATGATAATTTTAATCTTGATGTAATGAAACATTTCCAAAAAACAATTTGGCCAAAATGGGTACGAATCACAAAAGTTTACAAGTGAATAATCAAAATGGTTTAGATAGTTGACTTTATTAAGTCAAACTACAACCTTATGGTTTGTTGACTTCCCTAAGTTAATCATATTATGCACTTTTGCAGAACAATTCCAAAAAGAGTATTAACTTCTTACAAGTGCTAGTCAATTAACCAAGTGAAATACACCCGTTTGAATTTCACACGGTTGACTTTCATGCCAAACAACACCTTTATCTAGTATAGTCAAAACTCAGGACTCCCTTTTACCAATTGGATTTTGGCTTTCCAAAGTCAAACTGCAAATGTTAAATGGGAGTGATGTATACACTCATGCCAAACATACCCTATCTAATAGTTTATGTGATAAGGAATTATTTGTTACGCTTTTAGGGGGTCATTTAAGCCCTAAATTGTGATATTATGATCAAATATTGCTTCAAATCGTTTCTTTTGTCATTTTAGGTACTTTAGACAAGAATTCTGGAAAATGGAGCATTTTGGACGTTTTTGGAGTGAAAAGTGAAGAAAACAACAAAGTCAAGAAATCATGCTGAAATTTGTACCTGACGGCGTCAGACACCACAAGGTGACGCCGTCACTTGAAGACACAAGAGATGGATTTTTACTTATACATGACACTCAAGTGAAGAATTGGTGAGTTAACACCTGACGGCGTCAGGTGTTAGATCAAGTAGGCCGTCAAGTGTAAAGCCAAAGAGAGACGGCCCAGAAGTATTTATAAGGTGACGACGTCAGAAGTGTTTGGAGGCCATCCGAAAACCCTAATCACGGCGTTCTGACGGCGTCAAGACTTATAACCTGACGCCGTCAGCTTGTATTCTCTATATATAGTTTTAGATTTTTCATTCATTAGTGTGGAACTTTTGTGCAACAAAACCTAGCCGAATTTTACAACTTTTGTAAAGGTTTCAAACCCTTCTTTCACCCATGTTTAATTGAAGATAAGTCTACCTTTTAATCATTCAATATGTCTATGTGTTGTTTGATTATCTTTTATTCTTGTCTTTCTTTTAACATGCTAGCTTACGTTTCTTAGTGTTTGCTTAGATCTAATGAAACTTAGCTATTAACTATTGATTGTTGGTTTGTTTGATTGTATTGGGTGACTGATTTCGCGTTAGGCTTAAGAAAACTGGCCAACTTCCTATATGGTAATGTGCTTGAACGTCTTAAGAAACATTTCTTGGTTGTGTACACCGGAGTTATTGGTTGTTTTTAATGCATAAGTGACTATTGGGGAGGCCATGATAAGATACTGGGTGTCGTCATAGGAAGAGATAGAAGCTTATAGAGTTGGGGAAATTCGTACACACCCCTACGACTGATATTAAGGAAAACAACCCTTCATCCAAACAATTATAACAAACCAATTAATTAATAAGAGATAGCTAGGGAGTAAGGAAATCTAAGTTGTGGAAACCGTAGAGGGGGGGGGGGGTTGAATACGTTTCCATTTAAAACTTAAAACTTTTCTATCAAATGACCAATCAAGTTTGATGTAATTTGAAAAGTCTCAACAAAAAGTCTTGCGACAACTAGTGATAGTGGATTTTCATATGTGAAGCATATTACCATGACACAAGCATTGACACACATAAATACCACACAATATATGCAATAAGCCACACGAACATAAAAATAATGCAAATATAAAACGATAAATGAAAAGATAAAAAGTAAAGAGATAAGTTAAGAAAACGCAAACCCGGACACGGCGATTTATAGTGGTTCGGTCACGAAGCTCTTCTTCGCCCTACTCCACTCCCCGAGTACCCAACTCGAGAGTTACTTCACTAATCAACAAGCTCCATTCTTGGCGGAGAAAACCATACAACGTCGCTTACATTATTTTTCGACACTAAGCTAAATGTCGAGTACTAATCTTAGCTAGTACCAATCTACCACGATCTACCCGATCCACACAAATCACACAAGCTACAAGATCCACATGATCTACACTCGATCTAGCAAATCTACTCACGATATACCCGATCCTTACTAATCACACAATCAACACAATGTACACGATCTTCCCGATCTACCCTTGATCCACTTGATCAACACACAAGCTCACTAGCTACAAGAGATCTTCAAGATCTCAACAAGATCACAATGATCCATACTCACAAGACTAAACAAAAGATAATGACTACTTGATGTATATCAAGATACAACAAGCTTACAACAAGTAATGCAAGTGCACTACTCAATGACTCTAACACTTTGTATCTTCTTGATACTTTGTGTTCTTCTCTTGGACTAGAAGAGGAATGAAGGTGATCACTTGAATGGATGATTGGATCACTCTAAAACAAACTAAGACTCTCTAAATGATCAAAGAAAGTGATCTAAATAAGAAGGGATTAGACCAGAGAAAAATGACTGGAAAAATCAAGTGGGAAGTGTAAAATGGTCCACTATTTATAGGCAAAGAGAAATTTGACCGTTACAGTTGGACGGCACCACTAATTGTCACACGGTACCACTAAATTTAGTGGTACCGTGGTACCGTCCGGGACAAAAACGCTCCTCTTTTTGTTTTTAGTGGGGAAGGTTTATTTGGGGATGTTTGGAGCTGTTTTGGGGGGGGGGGTGAGAAATAACTGTTGGTGATTTTAAACTTATTTTTCAAATTAAAACATTTCTTTTTAATTCAAAAAATAGTTTGTAAAATGTATTTTTGAAAAAATGTTTTGTCACATTAAAATTGTGAAGTTTAAAGAAAAATATAATCCTTTAGTCATTTGTCAAGTAGTAGATTTATTTGTCCATACCTTGAGTGATTTATGTTAGAATGGAAATCTATGACTTTTTAAGAAGCATACTTGGGACGTCGGGAGGTGTTGCTGTAAGTATGCATTGATGATTTGTGCTTACAAGTAACTTGCACATTTTACGTTATGCATTACAAGTTACATGTTTGTCATTATTAAAACCGAAGAAGCCGTTTAGTTTAAATATCGTAATATTTGCACTAACAATCTCCCCCTTTTTGATGATGACAAATATGTAAACCGTGACACATAGTGTAACACCCCCATTTTCATGGTTCGCAGCGGATTTAGGGTTGGGGTATTACTTCATGGAATCACAGTCACAATGATAGAAAACGAATCGAAAAGAGACGTTTTTATAAATAAGTTATCATTCATAAAAATATCAAAGTTTTATTAAGATGAGGTCCCAGTGAATCTAAGTGTGAAATAGGGTTTGAATGATAACAAGGTTGAAAGTCCTCCAAGTTCAGTGCCGCTTCCTGCCATAGCTCCGTAACGGCCATATACCTAGGACACATGCTTAAAGAGTCAACACTAGGTGTTGAGTGAGAGTCATAGTTTTGAGTGATAGTGTGTGAATACAAGTTTAGTAAAGCATGGGCTACGTTGTTTTTCACCCATGTAAAGTAGTAGAAATGGTATTTAAACAGTTTGTATCTGTCAGTATTGTATTATCAGTACAATACTGAAGACAGGGGGTTTATTGCACTAAGCTCATGAACCATACGTTAACAGTCCGGGTCATGGGGGCTACAGACCCAACCATGAGGGGATAGGAAGGATAACTTTGCCAAAGTTAATCCTTCAGAGAGGTTCAAATATAGTACTTATTGATACCCTCCAGTGAGAGGTAGTATCGACGGGAGTTGTCAAACTCCAATAGATCTATCAACTATATTCGCGTTCACTTGGGTAAAATATCCCAAATGACTATATTCATGAATTTTAGTTATGTAGTGATGGCAGATAGTTTACTCGTGCAACAACCAAAGAAAAAGACTTGTATTCGGTTTAATTAAGTAAAGAAAGTAGCATGTATCCCCCTCACAGGGTTTGTAAAACATTTAGAAAGAGTGAGGCTATGAAAACTCACGGAAAAGAGTGTGAGGCTATGAAAACTCACCTGGGCTTAAGGAAATGTGATTGATGTTATAAGTGACTCGGAGACTAGACTGCCTACTCACGTATCCTAGGGTTTGTTGGTGTGGGTGCATGTCAAGCTTTAGTTATCTTTGTTTATGTTTTCTCAAGTAATCATTCTTAGGGTTTTTAGTGTTAGTTATAACATAACACCGTTCAGGCCATCACAATCGAGAATTACATACTCCTCACATGAAGCTCCCTAGTATTGTATTATGTCATTAAACATAATACCGTTCGGGCCATCATAATTCAGAAGTATATAACCCTCACATGAAGTTCCCTAGTATTGTGTCACATTGTTAAGTATTTTAGGTTATGACATAACACCGTTCGGGCCATCACAATTCAGAAGTATAAGACTCCCCACATGAAGCTCCCTACTATTGTATTATGTCATCAACATAATACCGTTCGGGCCATCATAATTCAGAAGTTAATACTCCTCACATGAAGTTCCCTACTATTGTGTCATGTTATTAAGTACGAGTCTTAAATATAATGTATCACCGTTCGGGCCATCATAATCCAGAGGTCATGCAATAATCATTTGAGTAGCTAGGGCACTTTAAATCGTAAACCCAACAAACTCGTCAAAACAAAATATCCACATGATACCCCTCACATGAAGCTCCCTACTATTGCGACACATTACATAAAAAGATAGCACTTTTATTTATTAAGCAAATATTTCATTTTATACCCTTATAGTTTGTATATTTACAAAATCTACCCTAGACTTATAAACTTATAACATTTAAGTATATAACTATCTAAACTTTACACATTTAGCCCCTATACTTCTATATTTTGAGAAAATGGCAGAAATGACCCTTGGACTTATAAGTTTTCAATATTTACCACTTAGACCCTTAACTTTCTAACTTTTGCAAAACTAGTCCTTATATGTTTATAACTATTTTACTTTCTATCCTAAGGTTATAGAACTTTGCAAAAAGAGTACTTATACCTATAACTTCTAAGAAATGTCAAAAACAGTCCCTAGACTTAATATTTTCAGAAAGTTACCATATATACCCCTATGCATGGAAAACTTTGCAAAACTAGTCCTAATTCCATGCAAATTGTATTTTAATGAGACAACTAAGTTTCCTAGCTTATGTTTAGTTAATATATACTTAACTAATTCTCCTAATTCAGATTATATCATATAATGAGGCAATTTAGCACATAAACATGTAATTATCTATAATTAGGGTTTTAAAATGTTAACTCCTAAATGAAAATGGTCAAGGCTTATCTAAAGGTTCTAAGGCATATCCTAGGAGTCCTATATCAGTAATAAGGCTATTAGAATCAAAGTTGAGGCTTACCTAGCTCGGGGAAGGCTTAACATGAAAACTAGGGTTTTCTAAGCTAAAACTAGAACTCGACAAGGACTAGGGGTATACCACTCGACTCCTACTAGTCTTAGGGACTTAGTAATAAAGAATAGGTGAGGTAAAGAAGAGAGGAGAGGGGTGATTCGAAGTGGTGAGAGTTTGGGGGGGGGGGTATTTATAGGGTAACAGGTGGTATAGGTGTCAAAAGAGGGTGCTAGGTGTCGAGGGGGGGGGGATGACTCATGATAGCTAGAGGTTGATGTGGTGAGGCTATAGGGTGACTAGGATAAGCTATAACTAGGTAGGGGGCTGTATAGGGGTGTTTGTGGTGTATATTGCACCGTAGCTGAAGTAGCTTACAAGGTGGTGATGCACCACCTTGTGTGGTGTGTGCTAGGGTGCTAGGTAACCTATTTGAGGTGTTTACGGTGCTAGGGTACTTGCTTGAGTGGTTTGAGGTGCTTTGGTTTAGGTTTGAACTAGTTTTAGTTTAGTTTTTACCTTGTTTTGTCTTGTTAGGGATTAGGGTTTAGCCTAGGGTTTAGTGCCTAGATTAGTGTCCTATGAGTGTTTAGTGACTGAGATTAAGTCCTAGGAGGCTTATACTAAGTGGTGGTAGCTTATGGTAAAGATTTGGGATAGTTTAGACCTAGTTCCGGGAAGTTATGACCTAGTTAGGGTTTTGTGCTTAGGGGACTTGTACCTAGGTTCTAGGGAGTTGTAATAAGGTCTAGGAAGTCTAATGTATCCTAAAGTTGCTAATGTAACTTATACCTAAGCCTTGAACACTTTCAAACTAGTTCAGATAAGCAATTTGGGTTTTGTAAACACATAGGCCTAATTAGGGGTTAATTAGGGTTTATTATGGTTTCGTGATGAGTTTAGTGTGTTAGATTGATAGATTACTTATTGTGGTGTTGTTATGATCTTATGCTTGACATACCAGGAGTTTATAGGATGTGTGGGTAGAGATAATTGGCTTGTGTGGATACGTGAGCAAGTCTAGAGAGTCATGTAGGTAATGAATGCATAGAAATAGCAAAAATTTACCTAGGAAATACCTGATATAGGTATTTGTAGTGAGAATGATAGTTGTGAGATTTTATGGGTGGTTACAGTCTCACCTCCTAAGAAGAAATCTCGTCCCGAGATTTAGTTAAACGTAGGGGTAGAAGAAGAGCGAGTTGATGATTCGAAAGAAAGAAAGTGGCACGAAGAGAAGAATAGGAGTTGTACAAACGGAATAAGAGATGTTTGTACATGTGCTAGATACTTAGACTTATTTGTTTATATTCTTTTACTTACAAGTAGAGGCATCCCAATTCTTGTAAGCAAAAGTTTATAAATTCATGATCCCTTTGATTTATAACTTTCTTATTAGAATGAAATAGCGCTCTTTCACTTTAATAAGATGATTATAAATCATCCTTAAGTAGTATTGGCGAAAAATGAAGGAAGTTTACCACACTTAAGGAAATATGGTATGAGAATGTTTTAAAGACAAGTTCCAGCCATGGTGAAGACAAGTTCTGGCCATGGTGACCAGTTCTATAGTCTCCTTGTTAGCAACTTGTTAGCTGGTAGCATCTCATGCTATGGCTAGAGTGACAGACATTAACGATCTCATGCTTGCAACTTTTTGCAAGGCGAGATAGTTTAATATCGTAGTCGAACATAATGAGGATTAAAGTTCGACATAGATATTCTTACAAGATCTAACTAATAGAATCTTGCTGTATGACGAGAAATACAAATTCTAACTCTTAGAACATTGTAGGATGAGGTAGGGAGAGAGTTTAGAGTAGGGTAAAATAGAGTGAAAAATGACGGAGGAATGAAACGAAAGGATAGAAGGAAATGGAAGGATGGATTTTTATAGGAAGGAGTGAAAAAGAAGGAAGGAAGGCGAAGGAGTGGGATTAAAACGGAAGAGTAGGAATGGGTAGAGTGGGAAAAGACAAGAGTATAGGATTAAATGGTAGAGTGGGGAAAGATAAAGGAATAGGATACCTGGAAGAATGGTATCCTAATGAGGATTTGATTTACTAGATTCCCTCGAAGTTTGTTTTCCCCCTAAGATTCTTCTAGTTTTTATTGCTAGTTCTAAGATTCTATGGGTGATGTATTGGTTTTAACTGGTAAAGAAGATCCTATAATAGGAGAAATGCTAGGTGGTTTCTTTTCTAGGGGTTTACTAGGAGTATCACTATTTCCGGGTAAAGTTCTAGGTTTAGTCTTTTAACCTAAATTGTCTATCTTACGTCCTAGGTACTTAAAACCAGGTAGGGTAATATCCATAGTATTTTTCGAGTGAGATTCTAATGTGTAACCTAAGGTGTGTCAATTCTTAAGAAACTAAGTATAGGTAGACTAAAATCCTCGAATGTCTTATTACTAGTTATAACTAGTAACCTCGAATTCTAAGCCCGAGTCTATAAACATAGGGTAGGCTCGGGATATCCTAAAGGTGTAATATTACTAGGGATTCCTAAATCCTCAAAAATATGATGGGTGGAAAATCTTAATACGGGATAGGTCACTTAGTAGACTAGGTCTAGGCAAACTATAACCTCAAAATGGCTTATATTGTGAAGACTTAACTAATTCTCATATCCCGCAACTAGACTAGGTATTAATAGCTTAGGGTTCTAAGTCGGTAGTTTACTAATCCAATCCTTTTTTTTATTCTTAAGTTTCCTAGATTGCATCTAAAAGACTTCTCATATCTAATCTAACTTAGGCTAAATTCGTCCTACTGTAATATCTTTGTTTCCTATCGGGTATGGGTTTTTCCTCTAGTTTGGTTTTTTATAAAGTCTCCCAAAGTTTTCTATATCTATTTCCTCAATGATTTCTTAGAGATAGCCTATTTAAGTGATTTGAAGCATCCTATATCTATTCTTATGTTTACCTAAGGGCATTCTAGAATTATTTCTAACCTCAAATATAAGAATCCTAGAGAGGGTAATACGGGTTCTACTAAGAGGGGAAACTACTTCGGGAATCATAGTGATCTAAGGGAGTAGGAAGTAAAGAGGGAAGGGTAGGAGTATGCTTGTATATAACTACTATATACTTACATATGGAAATAGTTAGGGGAAGGCTCTCTAACTAGGGGAAACTAAGAAGTTTCGGAGGAATGGGGATTAAAGACAGAGATAGGGTAGTTTTCTAAATTCAGAATGAATTCAGATCGTTATGATGTAGAATAAAGATTCTCATCATTAGGGGAAGTGATACGGAAAGTGTTTTAAGGGATTGAAGGGTTAAGGAATGGAAAAGTTGTATGACATACAATGTCATGAAATCATAACCACAATAGGTCATAAAATAACTTGTTATAACCAAAAGTTTAACAAGTATCACTATTTATGCCATATGTGATTAGGAAAGATAGAGGTTTTGGGCAATTTGCCGGGTATGAAAAGGAAAGGGGAGTTTTTATTGGAAAGGTAAATATAGGGAGTGGATTTATTTGCTGGAGCCCACTTTATCAGCACTTACTAACTACCTAAAGGGTAATATCCTAGGTTTAACATTATAATGCCTAAAGTTCAAGAACAATATTCCTAAGGAATATCTTCCTATCTTATAGGGCTTATCTAACCTGAATTCTTAGGGGTTATAAGTGATACATATCCAGTAGTAGTATTTATAGGGTATACTTAAAACCTCGAGTAGATTATAACAAGTACCTAACTTGTTATATTTCTTAAGGATGGATAATTTCCTAAGGTTTAGGGTATCCTAATAGTATCCTAATAAGGGATGGTCGGGAAGTAGGGTTTCTATCCTCGAAAGTACTTAAGGGGTTTATAACTAGGGCAAAGTGTCACAACTTATCTTATAGGCATCCTAGTTAGTACCATTATATATAGTACATATCCTAAGATGGAATTTTAACCTAAAGCTATAGGTGATAAGGGTGTACTAATTGGTGATTCCTTCCTATTAATCCTTAAACTTAGGGGCTAGAGTCGGAAGGGCTTTCTATACCTAATTGGTGAAAAATCTAATTATCATCGATTATTTCTTCTAAGGTAAAAGTCCTATTGGGTTACTACCTAGCTATCGCTATGACCTTTTACTATCTTCAATAAAAGGTCAATAAAGAGTTCACCTAAACTATTTAGGATGTTCTCAACCTAGTGTTCTAAGTGTGTCCTATGGGAATTGGTATGTGCTATTTTACACATACTTTTGACCTTAGTTTAAGTGTTTATAAGACCAAAAACTAACATGAAACGCCAAAGATATCGTGTTTTTGTGTTTGTGATCGTGCAGGGAAGGATATTGCATAAATTGCATGAAAATCAACCTAAAAGCCTAAAACGAGCACGAGATGTGGAAAAGTGTCACAAAGCCGAGTCAAAGATGAAATCTACTCAAGGAAAGCCCGTGATGACGAGTTTATTTCTTAAAAAGCTCAAGAAGATGAACGATACGCTTAATCAAACCAGAAAGATATTCATGAGAAGAAGCTTTCCAAGATATTCATAGGGTTAAGTTTTCGCAAAAGTAGTTATAGTCTAGGTTTTAAAATGCCTAGTTCTCTATAACCTTGGCGTCTGATACCAAATCTGTCACAGCCCCCAAAATCGGTCCAGCGGAAAGCAGTACATGCAGCTGGAGTGTAACTGCAAACTGGTATTACCCGAGCACAAGTACAGAAAATTGGTTTTCACGTGAATCATTTTAATAAAATAGCTTAATCAAAAGTAGTTGATTTACATTGGTTAAAACTTTGTGCGGAAAGTAGCCCTTAAAATTAGTTTAAAATGGTCCCCATAAGATATCAGAGTCTTCTGATCGACCCATGCCATGCCTGCCAAAACCTCATGAAGGTGGCCATTGCTTAAAACCTGAAAAATACACATGCTAAACGTCAGCATAAAGCTGGTGAGCTTCATAGTTTTTAATGTAAACAAGTATTCCCGTAAACATGTGGTTTCCAAAATCAAGTATTTCCCAGCAAAGGCATCGATCCACTCAGTTACAGTCCCGCCATAAGGGATTTAACCTGTGTGTTTAACAGACCCACTGCAAAAGTAATATGTTTAAGTACAACAAGTCATTGCGGAACCCGAGATTTCTAGTAGCAAGACAAATATACAAATACAATGTCACAGCTAAAAATAAGGTATACCGTGCCTAAGCTCATGACCCGAAGCTCGACGTGACATGTATGCACTCAAGACATTAAACATACCCAATTAAGTGTTTGCCAGACACTGGAGTAGTCCGAATGATATGCGTCCGGTTTGAACAGGTTGGCGCGACCACACTCGGACGGGTGCAACCCAAATAGATCTATCCACAGCATTCGCGCTCACACGCATGTAATTAACGGTTCATGATAAAGGGGACTTCATGGGAGTATAGTAACTCAGGCAAAGAACAGTTTATATTTATTTCCGCAAAAGCAAGAACTGTATTCTAAGAAAGGAAATCAGGATGGAATAAGTAATTCCTAATGTTATTTTGAAGTAATAATCAAGTGTTTCAACCATCCAGTAATGTTTGAGGAAAACGAATCGCGTTCAAGTAAACAAGCATTGAATTTAAATAGTAAGGAGCATGTATCTTTCCCAAACATTGTAAAACAAGTAAAAGTAGGGGTTATGAACTCCACCTCAGATTGTAGGAACGCAAACAACCACAAATGTAAACTGGCTCAAGAATAGCAACACAACGTAACCGAACGTCCCGATCTAGAAGATAAGGAGTTTATACTATAACGGTTAGGACACATTAAGAATAGAATGATGAAAATTAAGTTTTCGGAAGGATGGTTAACGTCAACACGATTTACATTGATAAAAGATTTAGTTTTTCAATTTGTACTTTAGTTGGTGGTTGGTTAAAATAAATCAAGAGAAAATAGCAAGGTATGTAATATATATCGGTTTATATATATTACATAAAGAAAATAAGTGTAGTATATAATGGGTATATACATGCATGGGTATTATATATATAAGAAGGGATGAAAAAGGGAAAGCAAATCGTGTCAAAGTCTGATATAATACGTCGCAAGTATTATATAACCAAATAGAAAACATACCGCAATAAACTTGTATACTAATTCGACACATTTAACTGGAAAATCCCGAAAGTAATGAAATAAAGAGTGCACGTTCAAAGAAACATAACGATATTCTGTTACGAATTAAATGGAAGTAGTTTTAAAGTATACAAAAGTTTATGAAACCTCAGATATTTATTCGTCGTTCGTTTAATGCTAACATAACTTTGTTATAATTAATATATTAATGAGTAGGAATTTTTATCTTGTGAACATAATACGGTTTGTGGGGGACTAAGTATAGAAGGATTTTTAGAATCACTATAATTCAAGGGGGCAATCATTGTCCGGAAGGTAGGGTTTCTATCCTCGAAAATACTTAATTATATTGTGTCTCTCTCCCTTCCTTGTATGTCTACGCCTCCCTGGTCACACATAGCACTAAAACTTTTCAGGTCCACAACTGTTTTTATAACTTAAACTCTATGAACTCACCAGCGTAAGCTGACCTTTAGCGTGTATTCTCAGGTTTAAGGCGTTAGCTCACTATTTGAAGGCGTTTGGCAAGGGCATGGTCATAGGCGACTCTGATGAACATTTGGGACTACTTCAATTATTTTATGGGCCTATTTCCGCACTATTCTTATATCATGTAAACTTTATGTCTTACATGACAACTTTTATTTTATATTAATGAAATAAAAACCATTCTTTGTGCCTTGTGTTGTGATACCAATTTAGTAGCACTCCATTGCATGTATGCTTCCGCTAGACCCGAATTTTGGGGGTGTTACAGTTGGTATCAGAGCCTAGGTTATAGAGAATTGGGCATTTTAAAACCCAAACTATAACCACTTTTGTGAAAATTAAAACCTATGACCGCTACGTGCCTGCCTGCCAAGCTGATGCCTCGCGTAATATTTTCTTGAGGATATAGTTGATTAGATAACTGAGAATACATTTGGTGAGATATTTGATGATATATGCGACAAATTGAGTATGATATGATTGACGAGTATGAGGATATAATTGTAGTAGTGTGTGCCTTTCTTTTGGATATTTCATATCCGCCTATCTTAACTCTTCGCCATGAGCATTTCCATATGCTTATGCAAGTGCTGCATCTATCTCCGAGTTACGCTATTTCCTTGCGTAATCTCATTATCGATTGTTGATTTCGCACAATAGTCGTAGTATTGGGAATGATTTGGGATACAAAGGACATATTACTAGCGTAACTAGGCTGAGTGTGTCACACCCCCAAAATCGGGTCCAGCGGAAGCATACATGCAGCTGGGGTGTAACTCAACTGGTATTACAGCACAAGTACAAAAATTGGTTTTCACTTGAATCATTTAGAATAAAATAGCTTAATCAAAAGTATTGAATTTACATTGTTAAAATTTGTGCGGAAGTAGGCCCTTAAAATAGTTTAAAATGGTCCCCATAAGAATATCAGAGTCTTCTATGACCATGCCATGCCCTGCCAAAACCTCTTGTAGTGTGCCATTGCTTAAAACCTGAAAATACATGCTAAAACGTCAGCATAAAGCTGGTGAGTTCATAGTTTTAAGTAAACAAGTATTTCC
>LBNU01020883.1:0-20047 GCA_014162995.1 Artemisia annua | reverse complement strand
GCCACCACCTCTATGCTTCAAAGAAACAAAGATTCAGCTTCTTGTACCTTGTGTCTATTTGCAACGAAAATATTGGTGTTTGGGGTCAATTCGTGAATCTAACACAAGTTATATATAGGTTTTGGACTAACGTATCATTTCATACTTTCACTTTTTCGATTTGGATGTTAAATCATTAAAAAACAAATTTTTGAGGTATAAACTAATGAATCGAAAGCTCTAATCTTTTATATGAATCGGCGATATTGTGCCTCTTTTACTAAAAGTTGTTAGTTATTTATGGTGGTTGATTTGGTTAAAATAAAAATGATATTACTAAAGTGCTTTGGCCTTATTTGACAGCTTATTCGAGAGCTTATGTGGTTCTTTTGGCTTATCCTTTTATTTTTCTTTTCTTTTGGTTCGGATGACAATAACCCCACCGAGAGGGTCCGTTTCGAAACCCAGCATAGTGATTTGTGTTTAATTTATTTTTTCTTTCCCTTTGTTTAATTTGATAAGCTTATGACTTATTTTTGGTTTTAGAGTTTGTGAAGCTTATTTTGAACTTATGGCTTATTGTTGTTTTGGGTTTTGTCGCACCATAACAGCCCAAAGCGGTCTGTTTGGATCTGCTTATATTTCAGCCCAAGGGGGGCGTTTGATTGCTATTTCTGCCCAAAGGGGGGGTTGTTTGGAATCATTTATTACTATTTATATAAGCTGTCATAATTTATTCAGCATGAACAATAGCCATAATATATTTTTGCATCGTTATAAATCTTAAAAATATGTTAGTACACTTATATTACCTTTCCGGGGATATGAAAAGACGTAGAAATCGGAACTTAAAACGAGAAAGATATGACCAAATGATACTTTTAGCAAACTAATATGTTTTTGACAGCTTTTATAAAATAAAAACGTCTCTGTCCATTTTAAAAAATGGGATTTTGACCACTTTCGGGTTCCGATTCCGGCCAAAACTTATAAAATGAAACTTTCCGAATGATATTCTTCCTAAGTAGGTGAATTTTCTTGTCGCGAAAATGTTTATTTTGTCGTTCATTTGACCTTTGGTATATGACACTTTTTGTTTTCACAAACCAAAATGACGTTCATTTGTGTAAGACTTTGTAGCTATATTGGATTTGTCGGATTGTTTAAGTGGTAAACATGAATTGTAAATATGGGAAACTTATTATAAACGAATTAGTCATGCCGATTAATTTCTAAAAATCCTTTATACTTAGTATTTTACAACATTTCCATTATTTTATAAATTTTGATAAGAAGACGAAAGTCATAACTTTTTGTATAAACTTTAAAACTACTTCCATTATTCGTAACATTATATCTTATGTTTCTGTGAACGTGCACTCTTATTTCATTACTTTGGGATTTCCGGTAGATGTGTCGAATTATACTTAATTTATTTATTTCTATTGTTATATAATACTGCACGTATTATATAACTGGTTGAACGATTTTGCTTTCCTTTCATCCCTCTTATTATATATAATACCCATCAGTATTAATATATATACACTTATTTTTTTTATAATATATAAGCGGGATTATATATACATACCTGCTATTTTCTCTTGATTTATTTAACCAACCACCAAACTAAATACAAATTGAAAACTAAATCTTTGTATCAATGTATCGTGTTGACTTAAACCATCCTTCGAAAACGTTAATTTCATCATTCTATTCTTAATGGTGTCTAACCGTTAAGATAAACCTTATCTTCTAGATCGGACGTTCGGTTACCGTTGTTTCTATCTTGATGCCAGTTGGACATTTGTTTGTTTGCGTTCCTACAATCTGAGGTGAGTTCATAACCATCTCTTTCTCTTTCTTTTTGGCGGCCTAGTGGTGGTGGCCGGAGCTTGGTGGGCGGCGGCTGAAGAGAGGAGAGGAGATGGAGGCTAGGTTTTATGATAAAGAAAAATGAAACCCTAAATTATTATAAGTATGGTTTATATAGGGGTGTAGTTGGACTTATGGCAAACCCTAGCGCGCCCTCAGGGACCTTCTCTGCCATTTCCTTTATATATATATATATATTTTTTTTTTAACGAGATAATATATATATATATATATATATATATATATATATATATATATATATATATATATATATATATATATATATATATTTTTTTAACGAGATACCAACGGGACTAATAAGACGTAAGATAATTATTTCCCGAGCACCCGGGGTTATTTCTAATGATCTTAGAAGTGTTTTTTTTCCATGAACTTTGGTTATAAATAATTATACATTTATTCTCCATCGTTTGATTAACTTAATATTCACATTTCTCATTTTAGTGTTAGATCACGCGTGAAATAATCTAAAACTCAACAATTGATTACGAAACGCAGATAGGAGTACGTAAGAATAAGTATATGATAGTCCGAAATTTGCGAGTTGTCACACACAATGGCTTGCGAGTATGAGACACAATCTCTTGCGAGTATGACCTAGTATCCTGCGAGTATGGGAAGTTTTACTTAGCGAGTATGAGATCTGAGTAGCGAGTATGGGTTTTCATATTTTGCGAGTATGGTTTTTGGTTCAAGTTCTTTTCTAGTTTCTTTTCTTATACAAGCCGAGCTAGGCTTTTATCTTCCTCATCGTTTATCGAGTGAGGTCTTCTTTTGATTAAATCTAAACGTTACTCTGTCAAAATTTTCTTAAAATCTTCTTAGAGTCGTTTTCTTATTAAAGTCTTACGTCTTTTCGTTTTTAGTTGTCAACTTTTATTACGTTTAAATGTTTACAAGTCTTTCATTTTATTTATCGCTTTACGTTTTTAATATGAGTCACGAGTAGTTTTTAAAACGTGTTTGCTTAGCTATTCGAGTTTGTGAATTTAGTGAGAGTGATAAACGTTTGTGATAAGTAATCGAAAGATTACTTAGACGTGTGAGTTAATTATTCGAAGACGAAATCTTTGAACGATTGATTCACTCGTCTTGAGTTAATATCTTTTCAAAAGATTAATCAACAACTAATCTCGAGAAAGGAGAATAACTCGTTGCAAACTTTTACCTCAAGCTTAATGAACTTATTCGCGTTGCTTTGCAAACACATTGTCTTTTAATTTCATTTACCGTTTTCATTACTTATCGCTTTCATTTACCGCTTTCTTTAGTCGCTTTATTACATGCTTCTTTACTTGTTTACTTAATTCATGTCGTTTTACCGCTTTCCTTTATTTTAAACCGCATTTTATTTGTCGTTGTAGTATAAACAAAAACAAAACTTCTTTTAAACCTTATTCACTTCACATAGCTCACGATCTTGAGTGACGAGATCCATATTCAACCCTCGTTGGGACAACGATCCTCGTGGTTAAAAGCTTCACCGCTCATTCTGCATCGATCAGGAATCTCTTCCAACCTCAAATTTCAAAGATGAGGTAGGAAGAGTTGTGGAGAAATAGGGAGGTACTAAAGTATAGGATCATTTCCTAAATAAACTAGGCTCATTACTAGGTAAGTGTGATAAAGGATGTGTGGGTCTCCTAAGTAACGTTGATCCTTCGGGAATTGTAGTACCCCACAAATTTCCCACTAACTCCCTATAGGATAGAAATGCCTTACTAACTTAACTTAGGCCCTTATAAAGCACAAACTAGGTTAGAAATGCCTATAGGAATTTCCCGAGCCAAATTTTTTCCTTATTATCTCTTTATGACATAACTAACCCTTAGACAAGTTCACGTATCCACCAATGCCAACCACTACTATGTTTACTCAATGTAAACATCCTGGTATGTCAAGTCAAGGTCACAAACACATTTTCACTAAGTAAACTGTCACACCCTGAATTTACCTGAATAGCAGCGGAATGGAATACCTGGGTGTAACGTTCATGGCATCTCATACAAGGTTATATTGAACGACCTAAAGTGTCGTTTAGAAAATACATCGTTTGATCATTAAAAACATTCAAAGTTTACAAAATAAGGTCCCAAAAGGTGTTGCAAGTTTATGAAAAACAAGTTCAACAAGATCAAACGTTACATAAGTGCATGAAATAAAAGGTGAGACGCGTCGACTCCGCGACTCCATGTAGGTCCAAAATGCATGCCAACATGAGATGTCTTAATTACCTGAAAATACATTGCTAAAAACGGTCAACAATAATGTTGGTGAGATCCATAGGTATGTAAAAATGAATTGTTATACGGCAACCTCAAGTATAAAGTGCATGACAAAAGTCACATAAAAAATAGTACAATAGTCCTTAAGCTCATGACCCCGAAGCTAGACTGAATGAAATGCCCCTCCATAGTGTTTTGCCAGACACTCTAATGATGATTAAAATGAAATGCATCCGTTTGACTATTGGTCTAACCAACGCGGATGGAGGCGTCACCCTCAATAGATCTATCCACTCACCCTCGCTTAAACATAATTAACGGTCCATGATAATCAGGGGACTTTAATAAGGCAATGTGGTAACTTAAGCAATGTACTTGAATATGATACTTAGGCCCGTATGGAAAATGATGCAATGTATTCTCCCCCGTGGGATTTGAAAACATTAATTAAATGTAAACGGGGCTATGAAAACTCACCTGTAGTGATGAAACAATGAATATGTAATGGACGTGGCAACAAGGCGCGAACACTAGCCGCAACCTAATATGAATGAATATGATCTACTTTAGATTATGAATTGATGTAGTGAATGTACAAACATATGATATCTATACCACTCGTAATTTGAAAATAATAGTTATTGTTGAAATTTAATGTTTTCCATAACTTGGTAAAATATGTCCAACTAGCGTCTTAAAACTAGTCGTGTAATATTGTGTATAAAAATGTTGGTGTTAGAATTCGGCGTTTTGAAAACCTTGAAATAATACCTAATAATAGTATTAATAAACCTTTGATCGTACGTGCTTTGACAGGTAAGAAATACGGTTCTCCATTGTTGTTACTTGAAAATATAGTTTTTAGTATGTAGAATATATATTTCTAATAGAGGCTGTCAAAAATATATAGAGTTATCGGGTTATAAACGCGAATATCTCGGTCGTTATAAACTCATTTTCTATGTTCTATATATCCTTCGTTTCATATTATAGTGAACTAGTGTATTTTTAATAAGTTGGTGCATTTTAATAATGACTAGTGTCCTGTTTTGGTCAATAAAACTCGTGCATCAGCACACTATTTCCAGAAAATAGTTTTTGTAGTTAAACTTGTTTTTATCATATCTTTTTCGTCGTAAGTCCGTTTTTATCCGTTCAAGCGGCCATGGTTTCGTTTTTGAATGTATTTTCTAATTCTTTGGTCCAAAATTAGTCAATATCTACTGAGTTTACCACGTTTTGCAAATAGGGACAGTAGCTTATATATAGTGTTAAAAATGGTTTTCCAAATTCATCACCAACAACAACAAAACATCCCTTAATCTACCATACACCTTCTTAGGGTGTCATGGGTTCCTAAACATCACCAACCAAGCCAATCTACCAAGGGTTTACATATTTCATATTTTTAAGGCTAAAAATGATATAAAAGTGTATATGGAGTGGTATAATTTGCACATGCATGTAACCTTAGTATAAAAATAACTTGAACCTTGCAAGAATTTAATAAAATTATGAAAAAGAATTTGACATACTTACTTGGAGGATTAGATAATTTTTAGTGATAAAAACTTAATTACTTCTTGAGTTTTTATTTCAAAACTCTAAAAAGAAGTACTAATATGACTTGATTAATACTTGATCTTTGAAAAATGATGGATTCTTCTTTGTGTTTTTCTCTTGGTCGTTCATAACAAGAAGAGAATGATAGGATATTTTTTTTAATCTAATATTGCATGAAATGAGGAGTTTGGTGAGATATTGGTTTATATAGGGCTTAGTGGATTATTTTGGGTCCAATGGGGGATTATTTAAGTGTGTTATGGGTGGGATTTGGCTGAAATGAGGGGAAGGGTAGGTGATTTGGTTTATTTTGTGTATAATTTGTTAAATTAGGTGTTATTTGATGTATATTGTTTGTAGTTTTAGTGTTTTCGGGTACCGGGTTAACTAGAAATAAATTTTAACGGGGTTAAATATGACATAATAAAGTTGTAAAATTATAAAAATATAATTTTTGTAAGTATTGGGTGTTTGAATAAATATTGCTTCGTTATTACGAAAACCGTCGAAATTATATAATGTTAACGATATGAAATAAATAAATTCCCAAAATATTGAGTAAACTAATTTTATAATTTTTGTAACATTGTGATGAGTATAAAATGTATTAGGATCATTGTGGGAAGTGTCGGATGTATTGTTTATAATTATTGATCGCGCGTTATCATTTATTTAATAAAAATAAATATATGTAAATTGAAATTATATAAATCCTACGAGTGGGATAGTATGCATATGATGTAGTGATGAAATGTAGACTAACTCTAGTCTATGAAATGCATTTTTGAATGATATCTTATGATCACGCGACTTAACCTTCCCGGTTACGCGAAATGAATACCCGTAAACCTAGTTTACGTGAAATAATGAATAGTGAAATGAATTGTGATTTTTCCTGGAATGAATAGTGTTTTGTGAATAGTAAAAATGTATGATAATATTTCAAAGACGCAACTGACTTGAAATATGATGAATAGTTAAATGATGAACAGTAACCCGTGAATTAGTAAATTCTCGTGATAAATAGTAAAATTTCACTGTTTGAAAAATGACCTGAAATTACGATTTGTCACATAAACTATCACTCTAGTACACTATACATGCTAAGAAACCCTAAGTGCACCTATGTGTTTATGGTTAGCTTTAAAACCCTAATTGCTTATCCATACGTGCTCTAAAGTGTTTAAGACTTAAGTATGACTTACATTAGTAACCTTAGGATATATTAGACCCCCTAGATCATAGTACAACTCTCTAGAACTTAGGTACAAGTATTATTAGCAAAAAACCCTAGTTAAGCCATAACTTCCCGAAACTAGGTCTAAACTTTCCCAAATCTTTACCATAAGCAACCATCACTTAGTACAAACCTCCTAGGACTTAGTATTAGTCATAAGACACTCATAGGACACTAAATTAGGCACCAAACCCTAGACAAAACCCTAAACCCTTTCTAGGCAAAACCAGGTCAAAACAAACCCTAAAACCAAAACCTAGCTATCTTAGCACCTCACCACTAGTAACCAAACACCCTAGCACCTCCCTAGAACCAAGCTAGCACCCTAACACCACCCTAGTAAGCTGCTACGTCACCTCCTTCCCCAAAACCGCTCCTTCGAACTGCCATAACCCTAAACCGCCCTTCCACCGTCCTAGGCAGCCCCCTAGCTAGTCTTAGCTCGCCATAGTCACCTTCTAGCTCACCTTAGTCACCTTGTAGCATTGCCTAGTCATCTCCCCCTCCTCGCCACCTCATGCTCCCATTTCTTGAGCTCCACTCTTTCGTACCCTATAAATACCCCCCGATCTCACACCATTCCTCTTCACCCCTCTCCTCTCTTCTCTACCTATACATTTCTATAACCTAAGACCTTTAGAACCCATAGAAGTCGAGTGGTGAAGCCTTGACCCTATCGAGTTAGAGATTTGGCCAAGAAAACCCTAATAAGTCTCGTTAAGCCCTCCCCGACCTAGGTAAGCTTTACCTTTGCATACACTAGCCTTAGGACTGACCTAGAACACTTAGGAGATACCTTAGATACCATAGAACCCTTAGCTAAGACCTAGAACCCATCGTTTGCATGCTTCTCTTTTTGAAACCCTAGTTTGATCGAATTATGTGTTTACATGGTTACATGCATGCTCTTGAGCTATAAACTGAAATATATGACTTATATGAACCTACATGAACTAAACATAAGCCTAGAAACTTAATGGTTTAATAAAAAAAAGAGTTTACTTGAATTTAGGACTAGTTTTGTAAAAGTTTACATGCATAGGGGTATATATCGTAAATTATTGAAACTATAAAGTCTAGGGACTGTTTTTAACATTCCTTGGAAGTTATAAGTGCAAGGACCCCTTTTGCAAAGTCTTGAAACCTTAGGATAGAAAGTAAAACAAGTTATATAACTAAAAGGACTAGTTTTGTAAATATAGTTAACTTAAGGGTATAATAGGTAAATATTAAAAGTTAGTATACTATAAGGACCATTTTGTCATTTCTCTAAAATAGTTAAGTTTAGGGACTATTTGTGCAATAGTTAGATAGTTATATACTTAAGTATTATAAGTTTATAAGTTTAGGGTAGAAAATGTAAATATATAATACTTAAGGGTATAAATGGACTATTTTCATATAAGAGTCAAAAACCTATTTTCCTAGTTAGAATATGACACAATACTAGGGAGCTTCATACGAGGAGTACTATATGGATATTTCGTTCTGACGAGTTTGCTGGGTTTACGATTTAAAGTGCCCTGGCTCCTCAAACGATTATTGCATATACTTCTGAGATATGATGGCCCGAACGGTGTCATGTTATAACTAAACCTTAATAACAACATAACTCAATACTAGGGAACTTCGTGCGAGGAGTTATATACTTCTGAATTATGATGGCCCGAACGGTATTATGTTGGCAGCATAATACAATAGTAGGGAGCTGCATATGAGGAGTTGTACTTCTGGATTATGATGGCCCGAACGGTGTTATGTTATATATAAAAACCCTAAGAATGATTAGTTAAGAAAACCTAGACTAAAGACTTGACATACACACACCTACACTATCGTCAGGATACGTAAGCAAGCTGTCTAAACTCCTACCCTACTTACCTAAGACCCAGGTGAGTTTCGTAGCCTCACATCTTTTTAAACTTTTACTCTAAATGCTTTACAAACCCTGTGAGGGGGATACTTGCTTTAAACCGAATACAAGTCTTTTCTATCGTTATTGCGCAAGTGATACTATTCTGCCACCATTACATAACTAAAATTTATGAGCCATAATCACTTGTGGGTTTTACGCAAGTGAACGCTGGTATAGTTGATAGATCTATTGGAGTTTGACAACTCCCGTTGGTTTACCTCAGCCGGGTAACCCATAAGTACTATACTTGAAACCTCTAAAGGATTAACTTTGGCAAGTTATCCTACTTGTCCCCTCATTTGGGTCTGCAGCCCCCATGACCCGGACTATCAGTGCGGTTTCATGAGCTTAGTGCAATAATTCTTCCTAAAACTTTTTCCTCGGGTTTAAGCTGAACCCTGTGGAACTTGTATTCAACCCTTTTCCCACACTCTAAACCTATAACTCTCACTCAACCTAGTGTTGACTTTTAAGCATGTATCCTAGGTATATGAGCACTTTAGGAACCCTGGCACGGTGTGACACTGGACATGAGGACATCTATAATAGTTATCATTCATCAGTTTTTCCGTAACCTGATGTCTTTTGGGACCTCACTTTTGGTAAAAGTATAACTTTTACTACAAAAACTCTGATGAATAAATGAATGATAACACCTTTTTCAAAAACGTCTTTTTTCGAGTCGTTTTCTATTATCTTGTCTTTGCTTCCATGAAGTAATACCCCAAATCTAAATCCGCTGCGATCTATGAAAATGGGGGTGTTACAGATTGGTCTCAGAGCCTTGGTTATAGAGAACAAAAGGTTTTTCCTAAAACTATAACCAATTTTTCAAAAAGTCCTCTGTGCCAGAAGACACTCCGATCTGCCTCTAGGTTAGACTTCCCAATTTGCCTTTAGGTTAAACCCTCTAACTTGCCTTTAGGTTAGAATTTCCGACTTGCCTTTAGACTAGACTCACTATTGCACCCTCTAACTTTCCTTTAGGTTAGAATTCCCGACTTGCCTTTAGAATAGACTCACTATTTCCTCCTCTAACTTGCCTCTAGGATTAGATACCCTATTGCCCTCCCCATATTGCCTTTAAGATAGTTATATAGGTTAGAATTATACTAAGGCATTTACTCGGAAATGACAATTAGATATGTCATCCTTTAACAATCCTATCATAGTGTTAGACACTGATGATGAGGATAACTCATCGGATAGTTATGAGTATGCTCCGGCTACTCCTAGTCACTCCTCTGTTGGCTCAAATTCTCCGGAAGAATTAGCCCAGAATATTTTAGTTAACTTAGGACTAGAACTTTCCACGAATGATCCCTATATGCAAGAATATAATGGGTGTATGCAAGCATATGGTGATAACATTCCTATAGTACCTACCATAACCCCTACACCCTCTATACCCCACTATAGTACCCAAGATTACCATGTCCCCAAAATAGCTTCCCCTCCTCGTAAGAAATTACGTATTAGACCACCTTCACCAACAAATAGAAGATATACTTAGTCATTTAGATAAGTTATCTCTAGGGCGTATAGAAGAAGTAGAAAATAGGATAAGTGACTTAGGAAAAGGTAGGATAATAATTCAAAAAGATTACTCTAGGCTAGAGAAAGAATTAGAGAAAACCCGTGATCAAATCTTTAGGTTACAAACAATATATGAAGGACACTCCGACGAAGTAGTTACTGCACAAGTTAGACTTTCCACTATAGAAATGATCATAGAAGATCTTAGGAATAGTCATAAGTCTGATATAAGAGACTTACTAGAAGCAATACAAGAGCTTAAAAATAACAAAGGAGCAAAATAGTAAGGTTATAGGTAATTTAAATAGTTTACTAGGTAGTATGATAGGTAGTATATGCGTAGTTCACCCTGTAAGATATAGGAAAAGTTAGTATAAGAAATATAGTTTGCTTATATATCCCATACCCCATGCCCTATACTTAGGAATCTTAGGACTAGAATCCCTTAGGATAATCTCACTATGCCTTTAGACAGGGGGAAACGAATTTCTGTGGAACATAGTAACTCTTATTAGGAATTTGCCCTTTTAGTTTTAGGATCCCCTATACTCACTAACCCTGGTATCAGATAATGTTCTAAGAAATTGGAACATAAACTGCGACACAATTCTTATCCCTTCCTATCTATAGAATGGCACGTACTAGAGCTACTACTCCCGCCACTCCCACTACACCTGCCATGACTCAGGAAGACATCCAGCGACTAGTGACTGACAGTGTAGCTGCAGCACTAGGAGCTAGAGATGCCAACATGGCTAGAAACCTCAAAATTCCTGTAGTGAAGAAGAGTAACTACAAGGAGTTTATGAGCTGTCAACCCTTTAATTTTAAGGGAACAGAAGGGGCCATAGGATTAATTCACTGGTTTGAGAGATGCGAATCAGTATTTGCCCGTAGTAACTGTACTGAGGATTGTAAGGTTAAGTTTGCTACCGGTACACTTACCGAGGAAGCGTTATCCTGGTGGAACTCGTATGCACAACCAATAGGTATTAAGGAGGCATACAAGCTCCCTTAGAGCGACTTCAAGAAACTAATGATTAAGAAATACTGTCCTCGGACGGAGATTAAGAAAATGGAAGACGAGTTATATAACTTATCAGTGAAGGGGAACGATGTAAAGACTTATATTAGGAGATTTCAGGAATTGGCAACTTTGTGTCCAACAATGGTGCCAACTACTGGAGAGACAATAGAAGTCTTCATCGGAGGTTTGCCCCGGAATATCGAAGGGAACGTTACTGCCTCTAAACCTCAAACGTTAGAGGAAGCCATTAATATCACTTTGAGGTTGATGGACCAAGTAACGAAGCACAAATCTGTGCCAGTGCCCAACGATAATAAACGAAAGTTCCATGATGGGAGAGCTTTCGGTAATACCCGTAATGTAGGTAGTAGTCATCGTATCAACCCCTATCCTCAACCAAACCCAAGGCAAAGAGCTACTAGAGCTTATGCCGCCACTCCAACTAAGGGAAGTGGTTATGCTGGGAGAGCCCCTCTATGTAGGAGATGTGCTATGCATCACACAGGGCCTTGTTTCATTAAGTGTACAATATGCAACAAGGTGGGCCATCAGCCAAGGGATTGCAAGGATAAAGGACCAGTCACTGGGGGTAATCCGCCACCAGTATCGGTTACGTGTCCTAGTTGCGGAAAGAAGGGACATTACGCAAGTAAGTGTCCAAATAAAAATACTGATGGTGCCCAGGGTAGAGCTTACATGTTGAGGGATAGGAACGATCCTCAAGATCCGAGCGTGGTTACGGGTAAGTTTCTTTTAAATAATCATTTATTTACAGTACTTTTTGATTCTGGAGCCGATAGGAGTTTCTTATCTATATCTTTTGCCTCTAGACTTAGGATTAAGCCCGTATAGATACTTACTATGAGATAGAAATGGCCGAAGGAAACCTAGTTAGTATTAACACCATCCTTAAGGGTTGTACCCTAACCTTACTTAACCACCCATTTGAAATCGACCTTATACCCATTAGACTCGGTAGTTTTGACGTTGTTGTGTGAATGGATTGGTTGTCCAAGAATCAAGCCAAGATTCTTTGTGACGAGAAAATCATCCATGTACCTATCAACGATGAAACTTTAATTATCCGAGGAGATCGAAGTAAGACTCGTCTTAACTTCATCTTGTGTATCAAAACAGAACGATACATCTCACGAGGTTGTCAAGTATTTGTTATTCAAGTAACAGAGACAAAGCCATATGAAAAACGACTGGATGAGATCCCTGTAGTCAGGGAATACGCAGAGGTTTTTCCTAAGGATTTACCTGGCTTACCTCCTGTCCGACAAATAGAGTTTCAAATAGATTTAATTCTCGGAGTGGCACCTATAGCCCAAGCACCCTATAGGTTAGCCCCTTCAGAGATGAAGGAACTCTATGAACAACTCCAGGAATTAACCAATCGAGGTTTTATTCGCCCAAGTACATCACCTTGGGGAGCTCCGGTATTATTTGTTAAGAAAAAGGATGGATCATTTAGGATGTGTATCGACTATCGTAGATTAAACAAACTTACTATCAAAAATCGATACCCATTACCTAGGATAGACGATCTATTTGATCAACTTCAGGGATCTAGTATATATTCAAATATCGACTTACGATCAGGTTATCATCAACTGAGAGTGAGGGAAGAGGATATCCCTAAGACTGCTTTCAGAACAAGGTATGGACACTATGAATTTCAAGTGATGCCATTTGGTTTGACAAACGCACCAGCGGTTTTCATGGATCTCATGAACCGGGTGTGTAAACCATACTTGGATAAATTTTTTATAGTGTTCATAGATGATATCCTTATCTATTCTCGTAACGAGGAAGAGCACGCTAAACACTTGAGAATAATCCTAGAACTGCTTAAGACGGAGAAACTTTATGCAAAGTTCTCTAAGTGTGAATTCTGGATAAGTGTTGTGCAATTTCTCGAACACTTGATAGATAAACAAGGAGTTCGTGTCGATTCTATGAAAATCAAAGCCGTTAAAGATTGGCCGTGTCCCACTAATCCTACCGAGATACGATAATTTTTAGGATTAGCAGGCTACTATCGAAGGTTTATTGAGGGATTTTCAAAAATAGCAAAACCTTTGACAGAACTAACCCAGAAAAACAGGAAGTTTGACTGGGGAAAAGATCAAGAGATAGCTTTCCAACTTTTGAAGAGAAAGTTGTGTGAAGCTCCGATCTTAGCATTACCAGAGGGAAACGATGATTTTGTCGTTTACTGTGATGCTTCACGTAGAGGTCTTGGAGCTGTGTTGATGCAAAGAGGTAAGGTAATCACTTATGCATCACGACAACTCAAGACACACGAGGAAAATTATACTAGCCACGATCTAGAATTAGGAGCAGTAGTGTTTGCTCTAAGAATATGGAGACATTATCTGTATGGCACTAAGTGTATGGTTTTCACTGATCACAAAAGCCTACAGCATATTCTTAATCAAAAGGAGCTAAACATGAGACAAAGACGTTGGGTAGAACTGCTCGCTGATTATGATTGTGAGATTCGTTACCATCCTAGCAAAGCTAACGTAGTAGCAGATGCTTTGAGCCGAAAGGAACGAATCAAACCACTTAAAGTTAGGTCATTAGTTATGACTCTTCATTCGAATTTACCTTCTCAAATACTCAAAGCCCAAAATGAAGCCCTAGAAAAGGGAAATCGTAAATTTGAAAATTTACGATGGATGGATAAGGCTTTTGAGATACGTTCAGACGGAACTCGTTGTATTAAGGGTCGGAGATGGTTACCACATTATGGTAACTTAAGGAATTTAATAATGCACGAGTCCCATAAAACTAAGTACTCCATTCATCCAGATTCTGACAAGATGTATCAGGATCTGAAGAAACAGTATTGGTGGCCTGACATGAAAGCATCTATTGCTAGATATGTGGCCAAGTGTTTAACATGTTCTAAGGTAAAGGCTGAGTGTCAAAAGCCATCCGGCTTATTGGTACAGCCTGAGATTACCATTTGGAAGCGGGAAAGAATTACAATGGATTTTATCACAAAACTACCTAGAACATCTAATGGGCATGATACTATTTGGGTAATAGTTGATCGCCTTACGAAATCCGCTCATTTCATTCCTATACGAGAAACGGATGATATGGAAACCCTTGCTAGGTTGTACCTCAAGTAAATAGTTTCCCGACATGGAGTGCCAATATCAATCATATCGGATCATGATTCTCGTTTCACATCTAGATTTTAGCAATCTATGCAACGTGCCTTAGGTACTCAGATAGACATGAGTACGTCATATCATCCTCAAACCGATGGTCAAAGTGAGAGAACTATCCAAACTCTTGAGGATATGCTTCTAGCATGTGTAATAGATTTTGGAAAAGGATGGGAGAAACACTTACCATTGGTAGAATTCTCGTATAACAATAGTTATCACGCTAGTATTAAGGCAGCACCGTATGAGGCACTTTACGGGAGAAAGTGCAGATCTCTGGTCTGCTGGGCCGAAGTTGGAGAAGTACAACTTACGGGTCCAGAGATAATTCATGAGACAAATGAGAAAATAGTTCAAATACGAAAACGAATACAGGCCGCTAGGGATCGGCAAAAGAGTTATGCCGATAATAGACGTAAGCCTTTAGAATTCCAAGTCGGAGGAAGGGTTATGTTGAAAGTTTCACCTAGGAAAGGTATCTTTCATCTCGGAAAGCAGGGAAAGCTTAGTCCGAGATACATTGGACCATTTAAGATCATTGAGAGAATTGGTCCAGTGGCATACCGACTTGAATTACCGGATGAACTAAGTAATATACATGATACATTTCATGTCTCTAACCTTAAGAAGTATCTACCGGATGAATCACTCATCATTAAAGAGCTTAAGTTGGATGAAAAGCTCAATTTCATAGAGGAACCAGTTGAAATCATGGACCGAGAGGTCAAAAATCTAAAACATCACCGGATTCCTATCATCAAGGTACGCTGGGACTCTAGGAGAGGACCAGAGTATACATGGGAACGAGAGGATCAAATCCGTGCTAAATATCCCCATCTATTCTCACCTACACCCACTAACACTAGCTAAATCTCGGGACGAGATTTTCTTTTAGGATGGGAGACTGTAGTACCCGACAAATTTCCCACTAACTCCCTATAGGATAGAAATTCCTTACTAACTTAACTTAGGCCCTTATAAAGCACAAACTAGGTTAGAAATGCCTATAGGAATTTCCCGAGCCAAATTTTTGCCTTATTATCTCTTTATGACATAACTAACCCTTAGACAAGCTCACGTATCCACCAATGCCAACCACTACTATCTTTACTCAATGTAAACATCCTGGTATGTCAAGTCAAGGTCACAAACACATTTTCACTAAGTAAACTATCACTCTAGTACACTATACATGCTAAGAAACCCTAAGTGCACCTATGTGTTTACGGTTAGCTTTAAAACCCTAATTGCTTATCCATACATGCTCTAAAGTGTTTAAGACTTAATGTTGGGTTTTGAAGTAACTCTACTTCTGGATGCTATACTGCTGCTAACTAGTTAAGTCTACTGCTAAGTGCAAAATCTCTACTGCTAGACAAGACTACTGCTGAGACTCTACTGCTGGAAGTATACTGCTGAGACTCTGCTGCTATGTGATAAGTTTGTGTACGAATATTTGTACTTATAGTATAGATATTATGTAATATTCTATTATGTTAGAAGATCATAGTCGTGGGTAGGAAGTTGTATGTAAGCCTGTAGGGTTCCTTGGTGTATAAAAGGAGATCCTAGGGTTAGACTAGAGTACGAATTATTCTAGCATTGTATTCACTTCAAGGTTGCAAAACCCTAGCACTATTCAGAGTGCTCGTATTCAATATATTGAAGTGTTTAGTTGGTGATATTATTGTGTTTGTGTTCATCTTAAGTTAATCAATAAATTCCGCATATTGATTAAGTTTGTAACAAGTCAGCTTCTATACATTGTTGTCTTGGTTTATCTAAGATAATAATACTAGATCAATTGCTCAACTGGGATCAACAAGTGGTATCAGAGCTTGTGATCTAGAAGCTGTGATCAAGAAGAACTCAAACATTCTCTCAAGTTCTGTCTGTTAACACATCTGAAGCAATGGGTGATGAAACTCATATGGTTACTGCCTCCAAGGTTCCTATGCTGAAGCAAGGTGAGTATGAGATATGGAAGATGAGGATGAGGCAATACATCCGGATGATTGACTACAAGATGTGGGATGCTATTGTCAAGGGTACTAAAACTTCAGTGACTGTTGATGGCAAGGAAGTTGGAATCAAGGGAAAGGAAGCTGATGATCTCATGAAACTGGAGATAAAAGCTCATAGTATTCTCCTGATGGGATTACCCAATGAATTTCAGGTTGACTTTGAACCCATTGATACTGCTAAGGAGCTTATGGAAGCTATTGAAACAAGATTTGGTGGCAATGATGCCACTAAGAAGGCTAGGAAAAATGCTTTGAAGCATCAATTTGAGAACTTCATTGCTATCAGTGGAGAAAATCTTGATGGTACTTACAACAGACTCCAAAAGCTTGTAAGTCATTTAAAGCTTCTTGGATACATTGTCCCTCAAGAAGATACAAATCTCAAATTTATTAGAAGCCTGTCACCTGAATGGAGCATGCAAACTGTTGTGTGGAGAAACAAAGCTGATTTTGATACAATGAGCTTGGATGATCTATACAACAACTTGAAGGCTTATGAAACTGAGTTGAAGGGTGCATCAAATTCGTCTACTTCATCATCAGCAGCTCAAAATATTGCTTTTGTTTCTACCAAAGGCAATACTTCATTAGAGGGTCACTCTGCTGCTTATGGTGTCTCTACTGTTAGCACTAGTATCTCTGCTGCTAGTTCTAATAACTTGGACACTGCAAGTGATGCTGCTCTGTGTGCATTCTTGGCTGATCTCACCACAGCTACTCAAGTTCTAAACCAAGATGCTGATCATATTGATTCTGATGATCTGGAAGAAATTGATATGAAGTGGCAAATGGCTATGCTGACTTTAAGGGCAAGAAAGTTCTTGAAAAGAACTGGAAGGCAACTTAAGTATAATCCACAGGGAAACATGGGTTTTGACAAGTCAAAGATGGAGTGCTTCAACTGCAATAGGAAAGGACATTTTGCCAGAGAATGCAGAGCTCCCAAGAAGAATGTTGACACAATCAAGAAGGCTGCAGAAGAGTCAAAGCCAACTACTGCTTTGGTGTCTTGTGATGGTTTGGGAGATTATGACTGGAGTGACTTGGCACAAGAAGAACCAAACCATGGCCTGCTTGCAGTGACAACTACAGGGCATAACTTTGCTCTAATGGCTTATGCTTCTTCATCATCTGGCTCAGATTCTGAGGTATCACATGAATCTAATGAATCTTCTTGTTCTTTTAAATCATGTGCTGACACTATAGAAGAACTTAAGGTTAGGAATGAGAGTTTGCTAAAAGAAGTTGAGTTTCTGAGACTTGATAACATAGGTTATAAAGTAGGTATTGAAAATGTTGAAAGAAAACTTGACTATATGAAAGAATGTGAGATTGAGTATGTTGATAGGTTAAACATACAAGATGGAGAAATTGAAATTAAAAATGCTGAAATAGCAATGCTTAAAAGAAAGTTAGTTGAGGCTGAAAAAGCTAGAGATTTAGCTATTGAGGAAAAAGATAAGCACATCATTAGAGTTGATAAACAAAAGTATGCTACTTCTATTCTTAATGAACATGATAAAAACATAATTGAGTGTCAACTGATGAGAAAGTATAGTGGCATAGGATACAATGAGGTTCCACCTCCCATGAAAAGTGCACTTGCACCACCTGGGAAAGAACTGTCATTTGTAGATGTTGAAGGGCTTATAAAATCTGCAGGAGAATTTAGTAAGTCACTTAGTGTTATACCAGAGGTTGCAAAAATGAATTCTGATGCTCCAATCATTGAAGATTGGGTGTCAGATAGTGAAGATGAATTAGATGAGCCAACCACTAGGTCAACACAAAGTTCTAATGTGTCAAAGAGTGCTGATAGGCTAACACAGTGTGCTAAAAAGGAAGAGGTTCCTCAAGTTGTCAAGCCTAAAATTAATCAGGATAAGTTTCTAAAACCTGTGTTAGGTCATGCTTTGTCTAAAAAGGTTGTTGAGTACCAAGAGATACCTAGAGATCATATGAAAAGGTTCAATAACAAGCCTAGGGGAAACCAAAGAAACTTCAATGGCCTAGTCTCAAACAGATTAGGAAATGAGTTTTATCTTAAAAAGAAGGCATGTTATAATTGTGGTAGTTTTGAGCATCTTCAAGCAAATTGTGCTAACTATCAAAAACCAGTTTGGAACCAATATACAAGAGTGAATCATCAAAACTTTTCAAAAAGAGATCACTCACCTCCCAAAAGAAATATGGTTCCAAGGGCAGTGTTACTGAGATCTGGTGCTACTAGATCTATTGTGACTGCTCAACCAAAAAGGCCTTTTCAAAATAAAACAACTGGGTCTGCTGCTACTTCAAGAGTAAACTCTGCTGCTCAGGCAATTTACTCTACTGCTGTGCCTAAAAAGTTACCAAATACAGTTGTTGGAAATCATTTTTATGCTGTAAAGGCCTCAGCTTGTTGGAGTTGGAAACCAAAATCAAATGCTTTAACTCAAGTTTCCAACAACAACAGTGCATCAATGGATCTTACTAAATATAACTATGTTGATGCACAAGGCAGATCCAAGTCAGTAATGGCTTGGGTCAAAAAGAGAAACTAATTTCTCTACTTTATGTGCAGGGCAATCTACAAGACAAGCTAAAAGACCAAGGAATTGTGGATAGTGGATGCTCTGGACATATGACTGGTGACATATCCCAACTTGAAGATTTTGTGCCTATTGATGGTGGATGTGTTGCTTTTGGTAATGATCCTACAGGTGGAAAAATTGTTGGTATTGGTACTATAAAAACAGGAAATTTGAATTTTGAAAATGTGATGTTAGTTAAAGGACTTAAGTTTAATCTCTTTAGTGTTTCACAAATGTGTGACAAAAGGAATTTTGTTCTTTTTACTGACACTGAATGTCTTGTCCTTTCTTCTAACTTTAAGTTACCAGATGACAAGTATGTGGTAGTCAAAGTTCCAAGAAATGACAACATATACAGTGATCATATAAAGAACATAGTTCCTAGAAGAGATGTAACTTGTCTTTTTTCTAAAGCCACCTTTGATGAATCCAAATTATGGCATAGGAGACTTGGACACTTAAATTTCAAAACCATGAATAAATTGGTAAAAAGTAATCTTGTGAGAGGATTACCTTCAAAGGTTTTTGAAAATGATGAAACCTGTGTTGCCTGTAAAAAGGGTAAACAACACAGAGTATCTTTTAAGTCCAAAGTTGTGAATACTATTGATGAGCCTTTGCATTTGCTTCATATGGGTTTATTTGGACCGGTTTTTGTGAAAAGTCTGAATAAGAAGCAATTTTGTCTAGTTGTCACAGATGATTTCAGTAGGTTTACTTGGGTATTTTTTCTAGCTACTAAAGATGATACACCTGAAATTCTTAAGGAGTTCATAACTAGAATAGAAAACCTAATAAATCACAAGGTAAAGATAATAAGGTGTGACAATGGAACTAAGTTTAAGAATCATACAATGAATCAGTTCTGTGTGGGTAAGGGTATTTTA
>LBNU01020881.1:5467-16783 GCA_014162995.1 Artemisia annua | reverse complement strand
TACTTATAACGACTCATGTAATTATTATTTAAAGTTTATATACAGATATCCAGAAAAACATTTTTAAAAAACTTTATCCACGCTCATTATGTGCTACTAAACTCGCACATTTTGTACAACATGATATAAATAGTTAAAGTTAAACAACAACATCAATCTCAACATTAACATCTATGTCAGCTAAACAAAGTTAAATCTTTCATCCAATAAAAGTTTACAAAATATTAATTGATATTAATACATAATGAAAAACTCATGCATACTTATTAGTTGTACATATATCATAATTTGAATGGGTAAATTCTTATATATTTATATAGTAAACAAAAAAAATTTTAAAAATTTGATTTATGTGTAAACCCATGTGATAAAAGAACCTTTTGCCCAATAACATTATAAGGAGACACGCTCAAAATCCAATACAAGGTCGATGCCACGGTTATATTTACAATTTCTGCTAACTATTTTTCTTAATTTCACACATATTGATACTCTAACTTTTTAAAATATACATAAGATTTTCTGTTTTTAAACGATAATACTATATAATTAATTTTTTCTGAAAAACCCCGTGCGTGCACGGGTATTGTAGGATACTAGATAACATCACAAACACGTTTATACTTGTGGTATGGTTCGATGCAAGTAAGAAAAAGAAGAAAGAAATGTAGAGAGAGAAAGTTAGAGAGAGAAAGAGTGAAGCCTTGAGAGAAAACCAAAAAAAAAGAAAATAGAATTATGAGAGAAGGCTTACCCTCTCCAAGGATGGAGAGGGCTTATATGTACAAGATTTTTTCCACTAGGGCGTGTCACTTGGGCTGCGGATCAGGTATACAGTGGGTAAAGACCCGTCCTTCTTCCGCGAACTAATCTACTTCTAAACTACGTTTAACTAACTATTGTAACTACTACGAGCTAATCAATGCTTAATCATATCAGGGGTGACCGAATCTTTCTTATACAAAAACGTATTCCTAACAATCTCCCCCTAAGGGAGGTCACCCCTGGAAATATTCACTACTTTGAGATATTCTTGACTTCTTGCATTGAGATCTTTGTACTATGCGATCTTTTGATGCATCTCTTGGCTCTAGACTCGATAAGTGCACATTGGTTATCCTATTCGGAGACTTGGGAGGGGTCTCCTGTTTCAATATCAACTAGCTCTAAGAGACTAGTCGATAGTTTACACCGGTTCCCCGTGAGAATGAAACAAGCTCTTTTAAGAGAACTTGAGTGGTTGGGAGGTTTAGTGCAGTGCGTCACTGGGTCCATGACGTCTTTATCTTCAATACTGATGTTACCTTGGTAACAAACAGTAGCATATGAATTGAATCCGGTTTCTGCCCTAAGGTTGAATAATTGGAGGGCTATTTCTTTTCACCGTTTCTCAATTCATTTCTTTTTAATTCTTCAACCCCTTCAGTGCTTACCGAGACTTCATTTACTAGAACCTTGTTGGGTTTGTTCTAGTCCTAGCTCAGTCTCAGTCGGCACTCTTCCCTTTCTCACTTTTCTCCTTTTTTTCAATCATTCCTAAGGACTTCTAATCTATCTATTGGATTGTCCCTGGGAAGATCCCTCCGGTTCTGGTGGATCATGGGAACATATACCTAACCTAACCATCCTTATAACTCCATGCATTAAATTAAAGTGGTCAGTCTTTTGGTATCTTTCTACAATCGCCATATAACCAAATCATTGAAAATTCTCTCAAAGTGTTTATGAATAAAGAAACACATTTTGTTAACACTTTGAGAGTTTTATCATTTTTTCAAATGCTCCCCCTTGACATGTGCTTATAGGTAGAAAAAAATTTGCACATGTCGGGGTGAGTTGCACTTATTTGAATTGATCGGCTCTTAATAGACATATACCCGAGGGACACGTTTACGTTGCTTAGTTAAAGGGATCCATTATCAGCTTTTAGGTGATAACTAGCCCTAATAACTAACTTGATGTTGTTAGAGTCATAAGCAATTCACGGTTTCTACTTGAATTTGTAAAAACCTGTGAAAGACTCTTAGCCACTTGCTCCCCCTCAACATGTGCACATTGATTGAATCAATTTTTGAAAAACTTTGGCACATACGGGTGAGCTTGCAAAAGAGATCATTTATTCATCATTTTAAATCACTTGCTCCCCCTCAATATGTGCTTTGTTCATGCTCCAAAATCTTTTAAAAATTTTAGCACATAAGGGAGCGATCTTTTGAGTCCAAAACATCTTTATAAGTCCAAAAAACATCACATTTAATCACTTGCTCCCCCTTAATATGTGCTTTGATTAAAATCCAAAATCTTTAACATTTTAGCACATAAGGGAGCATTCTCAAAAGTCCACAAACATTCTTTATGAGTCCAAAAACATCATTTTTAAATCAGTTTTTATATTTAAATCACATTCTCTCCCCCGATCATAAAATTTCAAATCTTTTGAGATTTTGTGATCCCAATTGATTTAAATGATTTTCAAAAAAATCTTTGAAGAGACATGTGGCAAAATTTTAAACGTTTACTGATTTTGAGACACTTTTTGAGTTTTCACTGTGGCTGGTGCACAAAGTTTTTAAAGGTGCAGAAATTTTGAGCACATACGCTCCCCCTCAATTAATGACCCGTTTTTCCATTTTAACGTTTAGTAGCCATTAATGTGAGTGGTAACGTATACGAGAAAATTTAAGACCAATGGCCACCTTGTACACCACAAAATCTCTTTTGAAGAATTTTTAGAAGAAAGATATTTTGGGAAAAGAAGACTTCTCTTCTTTTACTAGAAAGGCTGCACTGAAGCGTACAACTTTTCGGATAATCCGCACACAGTGAAAACATGATGACGTGTTTTTACACGGATTTTGAAAACCGGGTTGCTATCTGAAGTAATAGCAAACCATAATTTAAGCACGGGTTGCAGTCTGAAGTAACTGCAAGCCATAATGTTGAAGTAGGGTTACAGCCTGAAAAGACTGTAAGCCATAAAGGTATGTTTTGCAGACATTTTGAACTTCTGACGATTCCAGAAGACATGCCTAAGAAACAAACTATTTTTGGTATTTTTTGAGTTTTTCTGATTATTATGGTTTTTATAGGTTTTATATTTTTGTAATTTTCTTTTCTGGGTTTTATATTATATAAAAGGATATTTGAAGCGAATCCATTACTCCTCATTCCCTTCCTGAAGACTTTTGAGTGATACTGGCATGAGACTCTCCAAACCAAGTTATTGGAGAATAAATCGAATCCGTTCTCCAGGAAGTGCCTTAGTGAAGAAATCTGCCAGCTGAAATTCTGTCTTTGCAAAGTGAAGTTCCACCACACCACTGGTAACCCTTAGCAGCAACCCTTGCCTTGTATTCAGAACGTTATCATGCTCATCAGATTTCACTTTAAGGATCCATCTAAGAGCAATAATTATTGCACGGTCTGGAGATGGTGTCAATTCCCATACTTAGAGACGATAGAATTGTATGGAATTATAAGAGCACCATAAGGCAAGCGTGTCCAGATGCCTTCGAGTGGACACCGGTTGAGTAGATGTCCCATTATAGTGAAGATCATGTGGTTGTGGTTAGGACACTGATGTGCTTATGTTAAGATCTCCTGAAGAAGAAGCTTTAGAAGAAGATTCAGGAGCAAATGTGTCTTTGAATGGAGCAACATCAGGTGGAGCAGATGGATTTACTTCAAACGATTCGTCGACTGCAGTACCTTGATGTACGGAAGGAGATTGTATGTAAGATGGACCATTTTGATCGTTTGGAACATGAACTGCGATGGCTGGTGGTACCGGTGTATCACCAATTGGTGGCTCAAAGTATTCATCAACCACTTGATTAGCCAAGATCTCCAAATCCTTATCGGTAGATGGTACATAAGGTACATGCAGGAGTGGGATACAGTACAAAAACTGAACTGGTTGGTTCAGAAGACAAAAGTTTAGAAGCGGGTCCTACACTGATGTGTGCAGAAGCCATTTGCTCAGACAGCTCATAGAATGTGACGTGAATGGTTTCCAAGATTTGTCGGGTTCGTATGTCGTAGATTCGGCATCCCTTATGATCTGAAGCATAACCACCAAATATTTCAACAATCGCTTTAGCTTTTAACCTTTCCAGATCTTGGTAGTCATTTTGTAGGGTATGAAGAACTCCTATGAAGATGTTGACAGTATTGGGTTTGTGGGCATGCTGCTTTCGTTAGCGCAGTTGACTAGCCGAACAAATAGAGATGGTGTACACGGTAGTGACACGTTTGCCTTGAAGAAGATCAACACCATCCAATTTTCTTAGAAATTACACAGTCACCGACGACACAGTCTCCATAACCCATAATTGTGTCAACCTGGTAGTTCCCGAATCTAACTATCCCGATAACCTCATTCATGAAATTCTTGAGCCCTGAGCAATTACTGATTGGTTTAAGAAGGTGTTGACATGAGTACCAAACGGAGAGAATTAGTCGGTACGTTGAAGACGACAGTAATCAACACTTCTTATACTTTCATCACCAAAGCTTTTGAGGTTCCTGAAGCTGTAGATGCCATGAAATGATCTTAAGCGGAGTTTTACAACTCTTGTGACTTAAACCGAGAGATCGATTCTCTCCCGGGATTTTACTAAAGTCAACAAAAGAAACCGAAAGATGTGATATGCGATTATGACTTAGAGTGAGATCTTGGATAAGTCACAATCTGCACTAAGTGTCAAGTTGCGACAAGTCAAGTTACAATAGATCCGATCGTAATGAGTCAAGTCGTAAGGATTAACTCACAACGACAAATTACAATCAGACCAATCGAAACGACTTAAGTTACAACAATTCACTAAGCACAAGTAGTTAACAAATCACTAGAATCTCACAGCTGAGTTAATCACTAGGCACCACCAAATCGTCGAATAATAGCCTCCTCATTATAAAGCTTTGGTAGCTTAGCAAAGTATCATCTCACGCATGAATAGTTCTTCTCATCTTTCTTCTAGCTGAAAGGCTGAAGTAATGCGTACCAAAAGTATCCAGAGACCACTTCCCCTAAGTAGTTAGTATAATACACCAAAAGGAACGTGTTAGAACACTGATCTTCTCTGTTGTTATGACATTTAACTTCCTGGAATAACTTCGATTAGGAAGAAGGGTAAAGCTCATCACGTGTACTAGATGTGCGTTCCGATGTATGTCTCCTTCCCCTTTGCAAGATTTGATACTTCAGAATCAGCCACACACTTTTTGCACAATAACTTGAAATTTTGTGAGAAGAACAACATTAGCTTAGATGTATCCTGTGAGAATCAACTGCTACAGAAAAACTCTCTTATGACTATCTTATCAACCCTTATGAAAAGTCGGCAATTGCTAAGACCACTTTGTGAAGTAAACCCGATATTCCTAACTTGAAGATGAAGTAGAATTCCCCGTTTTTGTGACTTAAACTTGCACCATTGTATGACAAAGAGCGGTGTAGAGACTTCATGCATCGAATCCCTAAGTACTCTATACTCTTCAACCATCCAACCATCAAGTATAAGACGTACATCACCTCTTGAATATCGACAACTTCGTGTGAGTTGTAACACTGAATGTGATAGTTATTTTGTGGCAATAGAAGAGAAGATTCACCAAAATACCTAGATACCCAAGTCATCGTCAATGTAGAGATTAAAGGCTCGAGCAAGTATCCCGAAGATACTAAGTACACATACCCGTAAAATTTCACTTCAATCTCAAATAAACAATACCAAGTAAACTCTTGTGATAACTTAACATTCCATTTCCAAATTCTTAGCTGGCATTTTTCTTTACATTCTTGTGGTTGGTTTATAGAGTGCACATTAGAAGGAATAACAATCCGTGAAGAAGGGGATTCTTCAGAGTCGGGTTTTGGGAAAGAAAAACTAGAAGACGGATCATTATTCATGTGCAGCTTCATTAACATGATAGTCATTATCAACACCTTGAAGAATAACTGGAGATTGGGTATCGTGAGTATTCTGAGAAATACTTCATACTAGTGCATCTTGCTCAAAGGAGATGGAAGAAGATGAGCCAAGAGCCAACAGAGATCGAAGAAGGAGCTTCAGAAACTAGATGTTCACCATTCGTTGAAGTTTGGAAGTATTCATCAAACATAAATCCCAGTCATTCTTAGTAAATGGAGCATAAGGTGTCTGAGGAGAGTCGAATGACCATTCTTCAAGCATCAATCATCATGTAGTAGGTGAATAAAAATACACTCAATCATGTAGTTAATTCACTCTAAGTTTGCCATTTTTGATTGATGTACGCACAAAAACCAAAAATTGCATTCAAAGTAAGTGAATGAGCATACACTCAAAAATTTCATACGAAGTTTGCCATTTTTGATTGAGTAGCAAGCGAATGAAAAATACTATCAATCAAGTATTTCATTCACCCAAGTAGCAAGTGAATGAAAAATACTATCAATCAAGTATTTCATTCACCCTTCTCCCCCTCAAAAATTGCAAACGAGGTTGTAATTTTTGATTGACCAAGTGTATAAGAATTCGATCAAAGATAGGTAGATCTACTTGATGAATGAACGAACATGGAGAAAGCATGAAGCATGTTGTTGAAGATGATCAAAACCAAGAAGATTTCTCTTCTTCCGAAGATAAGGCGCACTGAATCGTACACCTTTCTTTTCATTGATGAACGGGGCCTGAAGTGTTGTCAGCAGACACCATAATGATGAAATTGAGAACCGAGGCTTGAACTGTGATGTTCAAACGTCATAGTCATTGAAGAACGAGGCCTGAACTGATGTATTCAGACGTCATAGAGCACATGCATCAACATCGACATTCCAAAACTCCTGATGTTGGAGAAATGATTGCTATAGGCCTCCAGACATTGAGTTTTCTCATAAAGTGAATGATTGATGTACCTGCAGCTGAGTAAGGACTACCTGCACTAACATCACAAACTTGATCGCATATATATGGGTTAGTAACAACAGTATCCAAACCCTTAGGGGTTTCACGATCAACCATGGTATTGCCATTAGAGAGCAACTTTTCGGTAGGTAACCACTTAAGTCCGACGTTCTTAAAAATTCTACCAGTTGGCATCCACTTTTGACAAGATCTATAATTGCTAAGTGTTTTATGCATAGTGAAAGACTTAACGTTATTCCTAGTTTCTACTGATACAGCAGTTTGTAACCATCTAGGAGGAGTTTTAGGTTCGTTTTGCTTCTCATGCATGGTAGATGACTTACTACAAATCCTAGATCTCTCCGGTTGCATCTTAGTAGTGTTCCTCATTAAGCTAGGAGGCATCATACAAGGTTGTGAACCTAAGATACCATCCTTATGAAGAAGTGCCCTTTTCCTAGCTTTTTCCAGATCATAGTTCTTGTGCAAGTCATTTATATCATAAGTGCTTTGAATCTTAGTGCTAGGTTTTAACACTGTTTTCGAACTAATCCTAGAGGAGTTGGCTGTAGGGGTAACTACGTGACGAGGCTTAGCAGAACTAGAAGCAATACATTTAGGCAAAAAATGTGTAGTGACTGGTTTTGTCAAAACTTGTTTCGCATCAACTTGGGAGGCAAACCGAGTTTTTGAAAATTTTGGTCGTTCAGATCTAAACGCAGTCGGTTGTCTACCATCTGAATGGTTTCTATTCGATGGTAAAACCGGTTTCCCCAAGATTGATGGTTTTGCAAACTTAGTGTTCACACTATTCCTTGTTGCTTTTCTTAGCTCATTTTTTAACGCTGCAACTGTGAAACCCATTTTCTGAAATTGAGCTTTGAATTCATCATTTTCGGTAATCAAAGAATTTGTTTGTTCAAACGTATTAGTTCTCATATCTATGATTGTCTCGTTAAGAGTTTTACAATTCACTTTCAAAGACTCATTTTCTACAAGTAACTTGGCCACATATTGTTCTAATTTAAAAACAGCACAGTCATGTATAGCCTTAACTTCATTACACATATCACATAAATCAGTAATACGGATTTTCAGGTTTTTGATTGTCAAGTTCTTTGTTTCTAGCTGAGCTTTCAAATCATTAATCATAAAGAATTCACGGAAATCAGGAAGTTCCGGATTTTTACATGGTTGGTTAATCAGAAGACTTTCTTCCTTTTGTTGCATTGCAATTTCAAGAGAAATACAATGTTTTTCAAGCTGTAAAAATCTTTTTGAATGATCATTAAAAACTTCTTTATCAACCATATCATTTGATTTAAAAGCATCATCAGCCGTAAACACAGAACTTAACAAACCATCACGTTCAGCATCCTGATCATTTTCTCCCCCTTTATGACTCATATTTGTTGAATTAGACATAGTATTGCTATCAGTCTTTTCCAACAAATTTGTGTCATAATTGAGTTTGATTTGATCAGTATGCTGACATTCATTAGAGAGCACATTTTGTTGAACAGTTAAGGGTACCTCAGCACATGACATTTGTTCATTAACCGGTTTCAGCATTCATGCCATGGGTGACTAGAGTCACTGAGCTGGTGGTAGTGTCAAGCTTATCAGTCTCTGATCCTTTGCGCATCGTGACAACCGACCCAACATCCAAAGCTTTACCCGAGTCAACAATACCATCACATGTTTGCACCAAAGTTTCCTTCACTTTGTCGTCATCCAAATGTCTGTGTTGTCATCTTTCCTCAATGAACGCCTTAACGTTGCCCATGAGTTGGAGTAATTTGACTCTGAACGTGTCAACCTCAATTCCCGTATGATCAGCAAAGCACTTTTTCGTCATGTCACTGTAGTGGTCATACTCCAGAGTGAATTTCGAATCAAAGAACACTTGGAGTTGTTTGTTGATCAAACATATGGCAGACATGGATCCAATTTTGGAGGATTTTCCTTGGTCAAGTTGTTGTTGTAGTTGATCCAAGTTGAGAATCAGTGTGTCAGTGAAATCCTCAACATCTTGACCAAATAGAGTTGAAAATGCACGTTCGAATCCCATCTTGAATCCCGTTCCCTCTAAAAGTACCGAGAGGTGTGAATGAAGTTGTAGAAAGCATTTTATGCTGCTTTTCTCTGCGTTGTTGAACAACTTTTGTGGCTTAAGAAACTCTTTCTCTTGAGAGTTTGAGCATGTCGATTCCATCTCAGCATATTCTGACTCGAAAACGGTTGTCTGATCAGAATCGTTAGTCAATTGTACTTTGTAGGGAGTTTTATGATCATCGTTCATGTCGTAGAACTTGAGTATCTCCGAGATGACTGAGTCCGAAGAATATGACATGATGTGAAAGTTCACGGGATTTTACAAGTCTATGATTTAAACCGAAAAATAGATTCTTTCGCGGGATTTTACAAAATCAAGACAAAACCGTGGTAAAGAGGGATTGTAGATGACTTGAAGAAGGATGAGGTATTGTAGAAACTAAATAAGTGAGCTTGAGTTTTCGAATGAGTCTTTGTAGATTGTTAACGCTTTCACAATAACTAGCACAAAGGTTAACACCACATGAACCCGAATATCCTCAACTTAAAACAATAACCAATCACTGAATCCTGATGCTCAATCAAAACCGTGATCCCAAAAAAAAATAAACTCGAGAATAAAGCTCAACAAGTACCTTCGTATACACAAAACATACAAATATCGACCCTAGTTATTTATTTTGGCTGAAACAAAAATAATTCCAAAGGTAACTTGTATGAAATTCCACGTAGTCCAGTAGATCCAACATAAGTCGGCCCAACAAAAATCTGGTTCAAGCCCAATCTCAATCCTGTTAATCCTAATCTCACGTACTATATAAAACCACTCCTAATCTTTAGTAACTCAAACCCTAAATACTCTTCTCACACAAAAGTGCAGCCACCAAAACACAAACAATTCGTCCCTTTGGAAAATCAGATCCGAACGCATACAAACAATAATCCTACTTCTTGAATTAAGCCACAAATAATCAACACAAGAGACCTTCTATGATTTTCCTTCTGCTTATAAACCGAACACCAAACAAAACACAAACTCAGTAAACAAAAACAACTACACCCCTTTTTTATATCAGCTTCTATTTGCTAAGAAAAATCAAACGAAGATCAAAGCTTGTTCTTCCAAGGTAGGTTATCTGGATTTCGTAGTTTTGTTTTTGTTATCTTATGATCGAACACAAAGGTAGGATGGAACCTGTTAGGTTTTGTTCTTACTTTTATAAGATTCAAAAATTATCAAAAGTGAGATCAATGATGATTTGAAACGATCATGAGATAATCATATGATACACGAAAAAGAGCTGAGATCTTGGTTGTTTGCTTGTTTTCTTGTTGTTTTGAACCGAACCAAGGAATAGATTGAAACAATCTTGTTTTAGTCCTTCTTGAAGTTTTCGTATATAACCAAAAGGTTTAAATTTAGAACAAAGATCTATGATGTATGTTGTTTATACTCAAAATAAATCTTTAGTGATAGATGCAAGAGATAAACAGAAACTGAGATCTTGTTAATTTATCTTATTGTATGTAACTGTTGAAGATGGGGTTTTTGGATTAGTTAATGTTGTGTTTGTTTATGGTTGTAAATCTGGTAACCGCTATGATAAAACAAACCGCTGAATGAGTTGAAAATCGGGCAGCGTTTGGTTTAGGCCAAGCACAAATAAAAAAGTAACCGCTGCTAAAAAGATAGTCGCTGTTTTAGAGGTAACCGCTGGTTTTTTGAGGTAACCGTTGTTTACAAAATAACCGCTAACTAGAGGTTAGAGGTAACCGCTACTTTTAACAGTATCCGTTACTCATAACTGTCCAAAGAAAATTAGTACCAATCGCTGGAATAAAATAAAACAGTCCCCATCATGTATTTTGTCCTATTATACCTTAAAAGTAACCGCTGCTAAGAACTAAGGAAACCACTATCAAGAACAAGCAACAAAAACATACGAATAAGGCTCTAAACACGCACTAGATATATGAACCACCCACTCAAATCACCAAAATACATAGCAAGGACCTTACTAAACACGAAAGTACAACCTTTTTATCAAGTGATATGTGCTTATTCACATATCTTTTATTCACCATTATTAGACTATTTTAGACCAAAAACTAACGTTCAACGCCAAAGATATCGTGTTTTTGTGTTTATGACTGTGCAGGTATGGATATTGCTAAAACATCACAAAAAGCAACCTAAAAGCCCAAAAAGAGCACGAGATGTGGAAGAGAGTTTGAAAGAGAAGTAAAAGAAGAAATCTACTCATGAAAAGCCCGTGAAGATGAATTATTTCTCAAAGGCTCAAGAAAGTACAAGAGACACTTAATCAAAGCTCATTGATGATTATGAAGCTATAACTTTCTAAATCCGAGCAAG
>LBNU01020880.1:254139-277758 GCA_014162995.1 Artemisia annua | reverse complement strand
GAAAGCTGTGACGGATATTTTTTGCTGGCATACGCCGCTCACAAAAAACATTGTCGTTTATCAAATGGATGTGGAAAACGGCATTTCTGAACAGCTGAGTTACGTGAGGAGACAGAGGTATACGTTCATCATCCAGAGGGGATTTGGTTGGACCCAGAGCACCCGGAACCATGGTCTACAGATTAAGAAGGCTCTTTACGGTTCAAACAAGCCCAAGGGCTTGGTATATAAACTTACTACTTTCTTGCCTTGCTAACTCTTTTACTAAAGGATTTGCTAGGGACCCAACTTTGTTTATTCAAAAAACACAGGGGAATGATATTTTAATTGTGCAAAATATACGGCGATGACATTATTTTTGCTCAACAAACAAAAAAGTACTCAAACGCTGTTATGCCAGGATTAATGAAACAAAATTTTGAATGTCAATGATGGGTGAACTACGTTCTTTTTGGGACTACAAGTTCATCAGTCTCCCCGTGGAATTTTTCTTAATCAGTCCAAATACGCTCTTGGAGATAATTAAGGGAAAACATGGCATGGACCAGTGTGTAATACTTGACAATTACTCCTATGGGCCAACACAACCAAATTTAGATGCGGATCCACATGGGAAACCAGTTGGAATTCTCTTTGTTGGCAATCAAAGAAGCAGGATTGCACATCACTATCGTCAACAGAAGCTGAATATGTAGCCATGTCTGCTTGTTGTGCACAATTCATTTGGATGCGTAAACAACTAATGGACTACGGTTACTTATTGAACAAGATTCCAATGTACTGTGACTCGAAAAGTGCGATAGCAATCTCGTGCAACACGGTTCTGCATTCAAAGTCTAAGCACATTGATCTCCGTTATCACTTCATCAAGGAGCATGTTGAAAAGGGTACAATTGAGTTATACTTTGTGGGTACTGAATACCAACTGGCAGACTTGTTCACAAAACCACTACCCCCGGGACGGTTTACTGAGCTAGTTCATCGGATTGGTATGAGGTGTTTGACTCCGGATGATTTACAATCTTTTCTTGAAAACAATTAACCAAGTCAAATACCAAAACTATCTTTGTAAATATTTATCAAAAACAAAATACAAAATCAAAAAATCTTCAAAAAATCCAAAAAGATTTTATTTTTTTTCTATGTTTTTTTTCCAAAATATGCATGCACATAATCTTCGTCAACACTTTGGTTTATCAAAAATTTCAATATTATCACACCAAGTGTTGAGGGGGAGAAAATGTTCTTCAAAATTTCAAAATCTTGTGCAAACATGTGTACTTGCATATTTATACGTTGTTATGATGTTTTCTTACAATGGTGGAACGTCAAAGGTTATCTCGTATCATTTCTTTCTTCATTTTACTTCTTTGTTTGCATAACATATCCTTACCATTAACTGTCGTTACATTCAAATGTCATAATATATCATTAGGACTAGTTATTTGGTTTAGTTAGTAGTCTAGGGACTATAGTTGCCAAGTTGTCAAAGTCTAATAAAGTTTAAACATAACAAAACACCCCCCCCCCCCTCGTTTTTTTTTCTTATTTCTCAAAACAAAAAACAAAAACAAACACCTTTACATCAAACGACTCTAAATCAAATTCCAAATCCGTGTTCATAATCTTCAAACCGTAAGTAAACTCGTGATCCTTAGCTCATTTCAACAAATGGTTTTCAACCAATTGAATTCTTAATGGCTAGATTTCATGTAATCGTGATTTTATGAACTAGGGTTTTCGAAAATCTTGAATCTTGTGTGTTAAGTTGTTTTAGGCCATGTAATCATAGGGCTTTTGTTGCTAAACGTATTATGCTTATGTCCCTAACGTCTAATCATAACAGCCTACACATTTGATTTGATTTCGATAATTTGGGTTTATGTCGAATTAGGGCTTTGTGATTCTGTGATGTTTTTGTGTATATTATTGGTGGGATTTTTTTGTTTAAGTGTTTATTACATGCCTATGCTTGTTAATTGTTCTAATTCATCAGTATGCATGTTCTAGATAATTAGGGTTCTTGTTCAATTTGGGGCTTTTCATTTATGTGTTCTTGAGTCTAATTAAACTCTTTGAATATGTTCTAATAAGTGTTAATTGATGTAATTAAGTGTTTTATCACATGAACTCTCGTTAATCATGTTCTAGATAATTTTAGGTTTCGCTATTTTTCGAGATCTTTTATATGTTTCCTAAGTGTGATTCTAACTGATGTTTATCATTCAACATACAGGCTTCATTCAAAAGATTCAAATATTTCTCTAAAAAACGTACGACTTCAAAGATTTCGAAAAATTTTTGTATAAGAATTTTTTCGAGAAAATTTATCGAGATCTTTTCTCCTAAACTTTTTCGAGATCTTTCAAATTTTTCGAGATTTTTTCGTTATCGAGAAAATCTTGGAAGATTTTGAAATATCTCAATAAAGTTTTCGAGAAAATGAAAATATCGAGATCTTTCATAAATTATCAAGAAAATATGAAATGAAGTTATCCAGATCTTTTACTAAGAATTATCGAGAACTTTTGGAACAGTAAATTTATCAAGATCTTTCCTATGGAAATTTATCGAGATCTTTCCAGCACAAAAGTTAACTAGATCTTCATTAGTGACAATTTTCGAGAACTTTGCTGATCATATTTTCGAGATCATGTATAACATCTTTTTTGAGTATTTAAGTGATTGTAACTTTTCGAAAACTTGTATATTGAATGAATCCTCATGAATATGTGTATTGTGAGAATGTTAGTTAACTTGTGATTGTANACAGTAAATTTATCAAGATCTTTCCTATGGAAATTTATCGAGATCTTTCCAGCACAAAAGTTAACTAGATCTTCATTAGTGACAATTTTCGAGAACTTTGCTGATCATATTTTCGAGATCATGTATAACATCTTTTTTGAGTATTTAAGTGATTGTAACTTTTCGAAAACTTGTATATTGAATGAATCCTCATGAATATGTGTATTGTGAGAATGTTAGTTAACTTGTGATTGTACTGTATTATTAAACATGTCACCAAATAACTTATGTGCATTAAATGATATATCATCTAAGTTACATGTTAATAATAATACCGTTATTAATCACATATTAATTAACTGGACCATGATTGCAACATATATGTCTCTGAATATCAAACGTGAACTCGGACTAATGACTAATATATCTGGATGTTTGATTTCATGACATGACAATTTCAGATCACAAATGGCTCAACAAGATGAATCAGTCCCACAACAACAGAACCTCCCACTACTTACACTTGGTGAATTCCTCCCTCCAGACTACAACGTAGGATTTGACCAGAACAATCTCCGCATTGACTTCAACAAACTGAGCATACCTGATGATACATGCAAGATTTTAAAGAACGTTCTTCTGGCTCATCCATGCAAGCCACTACTCACCAAATCCACATCAGTACCAACCTTCTACATCCATCATTTCTGGCACTCTGCTAAGGCCAACTTGGACGACAAATCCTTCACCGTCAAGCTGGAACGTCAACACTACACCATTGATTATGATACTCTTCGTGAAGCTCTCATGCTACCAACTTACAAAGAATATCATCCGATGCTGACTGAACTGGAAATCCTTGATTACTTCATTGATCTTGGATATGATATTCCTGATAATGAATCACTCACACTCCTGTCAAAGTTCAATGTCAAATATCTGCCACAACCATGGAGAACCTTCTACATGCTGATTGTCAGATCCATCTCAGGAAGAAAGAGTGGTCATGAGCATCCGAGGTTGGAACACATGCAAGTATTTTGGGGGATGATGACAATGACACAGATTAACTTCGCTGCACCTATAATGAGCGACATGCTCCATTACATTCATACTGAGTGTGACAGAGCCGTGATTCCGTTCATAAGGTTCACCAAACTTCTCATTGCATACCTCTGTGAGAAAACCCCCGAATTCCTCAAAAGAATGCTAGACAGGACTGAACCAAGAGACATAATGAACGAAGATGCAAAGATTTCCTTTGTCAAGTCCATCAGGTTCGTTCCAAGAACCAAATGCATGAGAATCCCAGATCACTTCTTGAGTGATGAGATCAGACAGACTCAGAACTTCAAGATTTTGTGATAAAGCATTCAAGGCTGGGAGAGTTGGTATCAATGAGAAAGAAGATGAACCGGCATCTATAGTTCGAACCCGAAGCAGAAAGCGGGGCAAATATGGTAGCTCAAGCAGTACTACAACTTCAAAACAACAAAAAACTGCTCAAAAGCCACCCACCAGACCAAGAAGGAAAGCTGCACCTAAGCAGATTCCTCAGGATGAACCGTCCGCTTCTTCATCCGAAACAGAAACTGAATCTAATTTTGGCTCTGAATCAGATGAAGAAGCTGACTATGAAAGAAGGTCAAAGGCACCAGATGACCAAGAAGAACAACTTAATGAAGAAGAAGAGTTTCCAGGGCTTGAACTGACAAAACAAATAAGCAAGGAAACTGCTGAAAAAGAACAAAGAAGGGGAACGAGCTTAACCATTAATGAACCGAGTGGTGCTCAAGATGAAGAAGCCAATGAAGAAACACCTGTTGTACCACTGGTGGACAAACAAAAACTGAAGAGCATCGTTGTCGACACCAGGGGCGATAAGAAGCAGGAAGATAAAGAATTCAGGGAAGCTGCTCGTTTGAATCTTCTACACCAACAACCTCACCAGACACCGCTAAATCTTCAAGAACATGAGGTTGGCTCCAGTAGCACCGTAGTTCCTCAAACTGAAACCGAACAACGTGATTCTGAAGGGAACATCATTATGAAGGAAGCTACACAGGAAAAAGAACAGACTGAGTACATTACTGACGATTTCATTGCTCAAGTTGAGAAAGAGGAGGAATTTAAGAAGAAAGTTAGAGAAGAGACGGATAGACTACTTCGTGGACTCGATCAAGACGAAGAACCCTTTAACACTGATCAACTCCTCAACTCTCCTCCACACTCATCTACAAAAGATCCCCCGATTCCTTCAGGTTCACCTCCAAAGGATCCCTCACATCAGAACCAGAGCATGAATCATCTTCATCTTCATCATCACATCACTCATCACCACCATCAACAAAGAAAACATCCAAAGGCAAGTCAGACAAGAAGAAGAAGAAGGGAGACAAGGCATCTACAACTGCATCAAAACGGATCAAGAAAGCTCTTGATTTGGCAAGGAAGAAGAGGACGGAGACACAACAGCCATCCAGAGATCTAAAAGACCAAGTACAACTGCTCTCCAAACAGGTCAAAATCTTGACTTCACAATTCAAAGATCTCCAGGATAATAGTGAACTTGCTAACAAGTTACTACAAGCCGACATGGGCGAGATGATCCAGAACTACACAAATGAATATCTGAATGCAAATCTCGCTGTAGTTTCTAAACCGGCTGTGTCTTCACTTATTGAGCCAATTAACTCCACGTTGAATACCAGGATCAAGCAGACAATTCAACAAATGCTTGAGTCTACTCCATTCTACCTCCAAACTAACAAGCCTCCACCAACACCTGAACAACTTCCCATCGAACAACTACGAGACTTGTTAGCGGCTAAACTCAGAAACAAGGAGGAGAAAACACCTAAAGAATCAACAATGTTTGAGGCTCTTTAAGCCATAGCCTCAAAACAATCTTGCCAGGAGGCTGCTGGACAACATAAACGACCAAGGCAAGATGATGATCCTGACTCTGATCCCAAAATCAAGAAGTCAAGGAAGTCAGACAAACCATCTTCATCTCACCAGCCCCGCAAGACCTCTAAGGCTCCTCCTTCCAAACAAAGAACTTCAGCATCCGGGTCAGCTCCAAAACAGTCAGAGGAACCTTTCGATCTTCAACAGCTTGATACTCAGGAAGAAACAGCAACAGCAATACCAGAATCTGAAATTCCTACATTTCAAGCAGGTCCATCTGACACAACCAAGACAAAAGAGAAGAAGAAGTCTTCAAGGTCTAAGAAGCAGAAGCAAAAGACTACTCAATTCTCATGGCTGGACGTGGACGAAGCTTGTGACTCTGATTGGTTGACTACGATGATCAAAGAACAACCACCGCTTGAGACCGACGAACCATTACCAGGTAATACTTTGCAGATGACTCAGAGTATTATGTCGGGTCTTCAAGTTGAAAGATTGTCAAAGACTGAACTGAAGCGGATCAATCGTGAAGCTATGGAATTTCTAAAGACAAGATCAGGGAACAAAGTAGAACTCGATTACCACATGGAGAACATAGCCTGTGCTTTATCTGGCTCGTTCGACTGGCTCAACCCTGAATCAAATGTTGACACTGAAACAAAGAAAACTTACTTCACAGATTGGACAAAACCACTACCTCTACTTGGCTATCCAGAAAAACCTAAGATCCTATTCAGACGATTCTTCAACAATGACTTTCGATACCTTCAGACTGCACACGAGACCTCCAAGGAACGATATGCATCTTCACTCACACTTTCAATTCCAGCTGCCCGATATGAATTACCAGACATTGAAGAGCTCGCACCAATCTGCTGCAAATCAGTTGTTGAATGCAACAGAGACGCTCTTCTTGGAATTCAACATTGGCCTGAAAGACGAAGGCTCGGCTATACACACAAACTACATCTAAAGTCGAGTGAAAATGTGAAGTACCCACTGCATATCGTTGCAGTAATGGAGATCGTGGAAGATAGGAAATTTGGCTACACTTTCATGAAGGAAATCATCGTCAAAAGACAAGATGAGAAGCGGTACAAGTTCAATGAAGCAGACTTCCTAGACCTAAACCGTAATGACATTGAAGATATGTATCTGCTAAAGGTACAAGGAAAGCTGCTCAACTTTGAGAGAGATACTCAGTACAACTTCATCGCATCTCTCCTGCTCTACTTCAGACGATTGATAGTTCAAGAAAGAGTGGAAGATCTCCAGCTGGGTGTGGAAAGTTATCAGAACACCATCAACCTTACTAAACCACAACTCCTGATTCCTAAAATCACAGGGATGTCACAATACACTCTCGTACAACAACCGGCATTTGGAATCACCTACCTCAACAGCAAAAATAAGCTTCATTTCATGCGGTTCGATGATATTCCAAAGTTTTGTGACGTGACACTTCAAAGAGTTCGTGATGGGTTAGCTGAAAGGTTGGAGGATGAAAGAAAAGGCTGAAAGAGGGACAGGCAACCAGATGGAAAGCTAGTGGACGAAGAATGATCAGAAACTTTGTCCATAAGATTGAAGAAAGGCTATATCGTCGACAACAGATCAGACGGTTGGAAAGCTATATTGGGGTTCGACCACCGGTCTTGACATTCCGACGACCTGATCCACAGTTCACAGTCTTCGATGCTTAGCTCAGTCCCATTCTTCTGGTATTTACATTTCAATATATTTCTTATATTGTTTGATTTGTAACAACAACGGCTTGTGCACACATAACAATGTACAACCCGCACTTTGTAATGAAAGGACCCTGTGGTACGCATCAGTGCTACAATCCTAATATAAGGAGCGAAAGCTTCTTACTTTTGAGTAGAATTAATCAAACCTTTCAGTATTTTCACAATTCTGCTCAAAAGACAAGTATTAAACCTCAATAAGTAATCACTTGTTGATGAGGAGTACTTGATTTCTAAACATCGTTCTTAAATCTTAAAGTCTTGATTGATTTCTTCCCATAAGACTCAAAAAAGGCATATTTTAATCAAAACCATTTACAAAAACAACATTTGATATGCTATTTTTGAGGGAGAGAAGAAGAAAGTGATTAAAATGTGATGTAAAATGTTCTATCTTGTGAGAGCTCGACTCAGAATTGACCCATGAATTGACGAAACATCGAATGTCACTATTCGAAAGGATTTATCCGAGTAGAAAGTACCGTTTCGAGAAACTCTTTCTAGATATTTACTTTGACGGGCCTAACTTCCTTTTAGGAATGTTAACAACATCAAGTTAGTTATTAGGGCTAGTTATCACCTAAAAGCTGATAATGCATCCCTCTAACTAAGCAACGTAAATGTGTCCCTTGGGTACATGTCTATTAAGAGTGGATCAATTCAAAAGTGCCAACTCTTCTAGCATGTGCAAATTTCTGCAAAATTCATGAGCACATGTGCAGGGGGAGTATTTCATAAGAAATCCAAAACCTCAAAGTGTAAACAAACAGTTTTAATAATCATAAACACTTTGAGAGATTTTCAATGATTTGGTTTAAAGGAGTTATAAGGTGATTGAGGATAGGAAAAACCGTCCTATGATCCGCCTAAACCGGAGGGATCTACCCAAGGACATCACCAATAGCTAGATTATAGAAGTCCTTAGGTATGATATGAAAAAGGAGAAAAGAATGAAAGGAGAAAGAAGGGGTCGAAGAATTAAAAAGAAACGAATGAAAAGGGTGAAAAGAAATAGCCCTCCATTTTATCAACCATAGGTCAGACACCGGGTTCAATTCATATGCTACTGGTCGTTGCTAAGGTGACACCGGTATTGAAGAGTAAAAGACGTCATGGACCCAGTGACGCAAAGCACCTAAACCTTCTTAGCCACTCAGGCATCTCTCAAAAGTTGTTTGTTTCATTCTCACGGGGAACCCACGTAATCTATTGATCGTCTCTTAGAGATGGTTGATATTGAAACAGGAGGCCCTCTGCTCCATGCCTCCGCATAGGAAACCAAATGTGCACTTATTGAGTCTAGAGCTACGAGATAACATAAAAGATCTCTTAGGAACACACAATACTTCCACACTAAGTGTCTTACATCATTGGACACTAAGTGTAAAATATCGAGTCCTTCGCATATCTTAGCAATCTGCCTTGAACGTTTATGAGGGAGTTACTTATGTATTTCTCGAATGATTGAACGGAAATCCTGCCAGGGTCAACATCAAACAGCCCTGACAGCAGGTCACTTCGGTGATTCCTTGTGGATTACGCTTAGTGTGTTCTATGGTTTCATACGGTCTACAGTCGTGGGGTGATCTCCAGCGACTCACCTAATCATGGGTGTACTTATGTATGTCTGTGTTAGCCCTCTAGGGGGTATCCGATTAGGAACGGCCTTGGCAAGGATTAGAAGGAGTCTTCACACTATGCTGTTGACAAATTCTAATTCCGAACCTGTAAGTACCGGATGTTTTATTGCTAACTGTTTCATTTCAGGTACAACAACCATCCCGAACACCAGCTTCCACATGCTCATACTTACATCTCAACAAAATGAAAGTTCTCATGAAAGATCGAAGCAACATGAATGCCAAAGGTAGATTCCATGCCAAAAGTATCTACAAAGTGATAAAGACAAACGATCTTAAACAACACACCATCTAAAGAAGGATTCTACGTCAACACAGAGAATCTTCACATATGATAAGAGAGCTACTCACTAATGAAAGTCTTCAACGTCAAAGATGTATGAGAATGTCGGAATGATGCAGATCCAAGGGAGTCCAAGAGAGTGACAAATGGCAGATTACTACATCAAATGATCATTATTCCATCAAGCAAAAGACAAAGAACTAAGAACGATGAATCTTATCTACTTAATCATTTTGAGGACGTCTAAAGCTATGAATGTCACAACAAAAGTCCAAAAGTACAAAGACGTCAAGCAACCTCAAATGACCATGACTAACATCACTTCTTCAACAACCGATCCTTAGGGGGAGATTGTTAGAACCTAAGTTTTCAACGTTTAAGTCAAGTCTTGGTTATTTCAACATTTGTAATAGGTTGCTAAGTTAATTGATTATGTAACGTTTTATGGATGAGTCCAATACTCGTCCAGTGGGCCTTAAGCCCATACGTTTAAGAGAAAGGAAGGAGAAGGGATGTTGCCCTAGCTCCTCTCTTATAAATAGGACATCATGTAATCCTTTTCTCTTGTTGGTTATTTCATAATATAAAGAAACTCTTGCACTTTTAATCTTCTCATTTGATCTAATCAACCAAACTCTATTTCTCATCTTATTTCTTACAAATCTATGATTGTGTTTACAAAATGGTGACCTAACACAAAGGGTGACGGCGTCAGCTCTAACACCTGACGGTGTCAGCTCATCGTTTTCACCAAATCGAAGATTTTTTCGTCCTCTTCGAGTGGGCTTTTGAATCACCCAAATCCGAGTTCGTATGAAGATTTTATGGCCAAAACAGTAACAGCTACTCCGCGCGCAAGTTGTGATTGTCTTGTTCAAATTGTGATGGTTCCACTTTGGTTTCCTTCTCGTGCAAGCCTTCTTTCTGACGTCGTCACACTATATCATCTGACGCCGTCAGGTTGAATCCTGACGCCGTCACCTTCAAAAGTCTTCTGGGACGTCTCTCTTTAGCTTATAACCTGACGGCCTACACCTTGTAACACCTGACGCCGTCAGGTGTAAATATCCAAAATCTTTCTGGCCCGTCATATGTTAAATAGTTTCACTCTTTTGTCATCGTTTGATGACGGCGTCACCATGTGACTCTGACGCCGNCAAGCCTTCTTTCTGACGTCGTCACACTATATCATCTGACGCCGTCAGGTTGAATCCTGACGCCGTCACCTTCAAAAGTCTTCTGGGACGTCTCTCTTTAGCTTATAACCTGACGGCCTACACCTTGTAACACCTGACGCCGTCAGGTGTAAATATCCAAAATCTTTCTGGCCCGTCATATGTTAAATAGTTTCACTCTTTTGTCATCGTTTGATGACGGCGTCACCATGTGACTCTGACGCCGTCAGGTGTAAATTCTTCTTCTTTTGAGACTTTGTCGTTTTCTTCACTTTTATGCTCCAAAAAAGTCCAAATATGCATGTTTTCCAGAATTCTTCTCAAAAGTACCTAAAATGACAAAAGGAACGATTTAGGGCAATATTTGATCAAATAAATACGATTTAGGGCTTAAATGACCCTTAAAACCGTAACACCTTTTGTCTTATAAGACGCCGTCAGCCAACCAAGACAAAGGAGTAGAATCAGACTTAACCAGACGCCCTATGAAAGAATCAAGATGTTTTCACCTGACGGCGTCAGGTGTTACAAGGTGTAGGCCGTCAGGTGTTATGCTAAAGAGAGACGGCCCAGAGATATTTTACAAGTGACGGCGTCAGAGATGGATCTAGGCCATCCGAGAACCCTAATGGCGGCGAGCTGACGGCGTCAGGATGTATAAGCTGACGCCGTCACAATGTATTTTCTATATATACTTTTCTAATTTTCATTCATTAGTGTGCAACTTTGTAGGAATAAACCCTAGACGATTTTCTCAGTATTTTCAAGGGTTTTTCACCCTTGATTCTTCCATGTTCAATTAAAGATAAGTCTCCATTCAAATTAATCAATATGTCTATGTGTTGGTTAATTATATCTTATGCTTGTCTTTCAATTAACTTGCTAGGCTAGAATTGTCTTGTGTTTGCTTAGATTTAATGAAACCTAACTATTAATTATTGGTTGTTGGTGTGTTATTACTTGTATTGGATGATTGTTTATCGATGTTAGGCTTAAGAAAACTGGCTAACCTCCTAATACGGTAACTTGCTTGAACATCTTAAGAAAGATGAACCAATGCGTACTAGGTTTTTATGGTTGTATTTAATGCATGAGCGAATTCTAATGATCCATGTTAGGAGCTTATGACAGGCTCGACATAGGAGTGAAGTAGGAGCTTATAGAGTTGGGGAAGTACGTACGCCACCCCACGAATTGTATTAAGGAATACACCCGTCATCCACGCAATTAATACACGAAATTAACCGGTAAAAGATAGTTAAGGAGTAAGGAAATCTAAGTAAACACATTCGTCTCCATATAAGTTTCACAAACCAATTAGTTTTAGTTATTTTATTTTAATTGCAATAGTAGTTTTTGGGTTAGTTGATTAGCAACTAATTCCGCCCACTCCTTCAAACCTGAGATTTTACTTGCTTTCAAAAAAAATACAAAAATTCAAAAAATAATCATCCCTCACCCTTAGACCTATTAGAGTAGCTTTTCACACCCAACGAACACTATTCCCTGTGAGAGAACGATCAATCCCCGGTACTTACCACTACATTGTACTACATCGGTCAGGTACACTGCCTGGTGGGGTTGTAAGCCTCTTGAGATCCCTCGAGAGGTAAAACCTGTTGTAAGGTTACAAAACCACGCATCAAGTTTTTGGCGCCGCTGCCGGGGAATAGTTATTGTTTAGGTTGAATTTTTATTTTAGTAGGTCTACTCACTAGATTCCTTTCTAGTGAGATTTTTATTTTATTTTTCTAGGATTTTCTTTAGTCTATCTTTTTCTTTGTGCATTTGTTCGTGATTGGTGTGTCACTATGGATAGGAATTACCGACTTTTGAGAATAAAGGATAATGTTTCGCGACATGGTAGAATGGATAGAGAAATTAAGGCGTTTAATGAGCTTAATGAATTAATCAATAAAGAAAAGAGACTCGCCCACCTTAGCAAGAATAGTGAGATTGAATCTAGAGATGATTTAAAGGCAATTCAAAATTCGTCACTAACCCTTGAGGAATTAAGTTACTATAAGTTCCTTCTAAAATGTCCTTGCCCCGCTAAGCATCGAGAACACCCTTGGATTAGAATTGGAAACTATCTTAATGTGAAGATTCCATGCATGATTGGTCACATGTTTAGAGAGCATACCTATGTCGATTTAAAGGCCCCAATGAATATCATATCTAGGCTATACTATAATTGGATCATGTGTGACGGATTAAAACCTCGACAAGACCCCTATAACCCAAATCGTTTATGCAATTTTGTAGGGAGAGCTAAAGGTTTACACCTCTTTGTTGGGGATTTCATATATCAATGTGATTTTATGATTTTAGAAGACGTAAGGGGGATTATAGATCCACATTTAGGTGAGATAGTCTTGGGAAAACCCTTCATCGATGTGTCCAATATGATCTACGATAAGGATGAAGGCAATGTTACATTTTCCAATGGGACCGGATATGTTAAGTACATGATGCCCTATAAGTTTGAGAAGTTCAAGGATGTTGAAAACTTAGATGTTGATAATATCCCAACGTTCGAAGTTAGTAATGTTGACCAAGATAGTAACCGAATCAAGTATTCGGGATGTTTGGCCCTAGGCCCGGAATACAAATGGGATAATGAAGTGATTAGGAGGTTCAAAACCGCATTTCTCTTGCGGTACGGAAAAACGTAGAGCCCGTGACTTTGAGTCTAGCTACAAGACTCGTTAATAAAGAAAAGCGCTACTTGGGATGCAACCTAAGCTTTGTGTGTTTGTTTGATTTTTTTTGTTTCCGTATGTATGCTATTTTTCTTGTTATTGATTCATGCTTCAAACTAAGTTGTGAAAATACTTTATTTTGTTTTTAACTTCGTCTTAACTACATATAAAGGTATTTTGCAAAAGATAAGTGTAAGGGAAATCTAAATCGGTTTATAAGAACGAATGAACATGAATCATAACAATGTAAATTAACATACATATTAGTACTTGTTTGAGTCAAATGCTTGTATCGAGTCATAATGAAATTTTTGCAGGAATTCCAGGAAGTAAGGTATAGTTTTTCCAGAAATTTTCCGGAAACTTAACATGAGAATTCTGTCAGATCATTTCTGACGGCGTCAGGCATTACAAACTGACGGCGTCAGGCATTACAACCTGACGACGTCAGGAAGTAATTTTCTGCAATTTTTGAAAGTTTTGTTTTTCTTCCGAAATCATAAAAAGTTTTGTTAATTATCTAATTTATAATGTCCAGGAATTCTGCAAAAACATTCATTCAACAAGCATTATATCCTATTATAGATTATACCGCCGATTTTACACGAGGTTCGCCTTTATTCTTTTTCAGGTTAACAGGTTATTTTGGACAAGAAGATGATTTATATTTCGGAAGGGAAGCTTTGAGCGTCCATCTTTCTTGGAAGAAGATCTAACCATGTTACCTCACTATCCACACCAAACGAATCAGGGGAGTATTTTGTTTCATTCATTCATTTTCTTTACTTTTACATCTTTCATGTGAACATTGGGGACAATGTTCGGTTTAAGTGTAAGGGGGTAAATGAAGACACCTTAGAGAATGCAATTGCGCTTGATTTTTGTTTGTTTGATAGTAAATTTGTAATAAAACCGAGAGAAATATTTGTTAGGGCAATTTTAGCGTCAATTTAAATTTTTTTACAACATTTATAAGTGAAACTTTGGTCCTAGTAAGCGTCTCATGGATAGGAAATTATATGACTAGCACAAAAACTGTACCACTAAAAAAAATTTCCACCCCAAATATGTGAGGTTCGCCCCTAGAATTGGCAAGAAAAGCATTCATCTTTGATGCTATGATGTGAGTACCGGTAGCACTTAGATTCTAGAACTTGCATTAGGACCATCTCAAATCCACAAGTGAGACTACATTCGTGTAGTTAGATCTACTACATGATAAGAGGCATTAGGATTAACCCTTGTTTTACAACCGTGTTTTTGTTATAATTACATTGGCTACATTGGTCAAGTAATTCTCCCACACCCTTTGCGTTGTACCCATTTTTGGTGCACGATACCCCTAGTACACCCCTCAGAGCTTATCTTTTCGTTTCGACCTTTGAGCATGTTACTCAAAGTGAGAATTTGTTACACCCCACTTCAATGTACACCCAAATCGCCTTAGCCTACCTTGTATGCACTCACCTTTAGTGCATTATTGTGACAACATTTGTTAACTCTTTGTTAATTATTTAATTGATTACATGGTTGCTAAGTCGAGTCATATCATGTACATATTGTTTTGGGACGATTGGGACTCATGGGTAAAGTACTAGTTTAATGGAGTAATGGGGAAGAACAACATTATTACCCCCATATGTGCAAATATTTTAAAAGTACTCCAAGTTTTTCGATTATCTTAATTCGATTCATTAGAATAGTAATTGTAAAGTTATGTAAAACTTCAAGTGTAAGGGGAATCCAACTCCCCTATGATGAATTATTTTGGATGGTAGGGTAGAGTGTATGCACAAAAAAAAAAGAAAAAAAAAATCAAGAAAAATACAAAAAAATGAGAAAAAGAAAAGTAGAAAAAACATACGGACTACCATCCTGTTTCTTTTTATGTTTGTTTATGTTTTTGTTATTTCATTTTTAGCTTAAGTTGAGTCGAGTCTTGGTTAGCAACATTGTATAGTACATGTATTTGATCATGATAATTAACTCGCCACTAGTAAAATACCCTTTATTCTAACGAAACCGTGTTTATCATATGCCTACACCTTACGTTACAACCCTTTGGAAAGCCCTCTTTGATAGTTCATCTTAGGTGCTTACGCCTAGCGGAGGAGTAATTGATCCTCTCCCAAGCCTATGGTAATCTATTTGCTATGACAGGTAGTGAGAGATATTGTCCATTTCCATTTATGAGATATAATTCTATGACACATGAGAGATGAGAGTATCCAAACACTATTTGTGAGGTGCTAGTGTATGATTTCTGTGCTTATTATGATTAGGGTCGAGCAACTATTTGTTGTAATTACTTTTATATTCGTGTTAAATGACCCCTAACTCATATTTTGATTGGAATAAAAGCTTATTTGCTTGAGGACAAGCAAATCTCAAGTGTAAGGGTATTTGATGAGACGAAAAGTGTACCCGTTTTAGGGGGTCATTTAAGCCCTAATTCGTGGTTAATATGATCAAATATTGCCCTAAATCGTTCCTTTTGCCATTTTAGGTACTTTTGAGAAGAATTCTGGAAAACACCTCATTTTGGACGTTTTTGGAGCATAAAGTGAAGAAAACGACAAAGTCTCAAAAGAATGCTGGAAATCCATCCTGACGGCGTCAGAGTCACAAGGTGACGCCGTCAGCCAACCAAGACAAAGGAGTGGAATCAGACTTAATCAGACGCCCTATGAAAGAATCAAGATGTTTTCACCTGACGGCGTCAGGCGTTACAAGGTGTAGGCCGTCAGGTGTTATGCTAAATAGAGACGGCCCAGAGCTATTTTACAAGTGACGGCGTCAGATATGGATCTAGGCCATCTGAGAACCCTAATGGCGGCGAGCTGACGGCGTCAGGATGTATAAGCTGACGCCGTCAGGATGTATAAGCTGACGCCGTCAAAATGTATTTTCTATATATACTTTTCTAATTTTCATTCATTAGTGTGCAACTTTGAGGGAATAAACCCTAGACGATTTTCTTAGTATTTTCAAGTGTTTTTCACCCTTGATTCTTCCATGTTCAATTAAAGATAAGTCTCCATTCAAATTAATCAATATGTCTATCTGTTGGTTAATTATATCTTATGCTTGTCTTTCAATTAACATGCTAGGCTAGAATTGTCTTGTGTTTGCTTAGATCTAATGAAACCTAACTATTAATTATTGGTTGTTGGTGTGTTATTACTTGTATTGGATGATTGTTTATCAATGTTAGGCTTAAGAAAACTTGCTAACCTCCTAATACGGTGATTTGCTTGAACGTCTTAAGAAACATGAACTAATGCGTACTAGGTTTTTATGGTTGTATTTAATGCATGAGCGAATTATAATGATCCCATGTTAGGAGCTTATGACAGGCTCGACATAGGAGTGAAGTAGGAGCTTATAGAGTTGGGGAAGTACGTACGCCACCCCACGAATGGTATTAAGGAATACACCCGTCATCCACGCCATTTATACACACTAATTAACCGGTAAAAGATAGTTAGGGAGTAAGGAAATCTAAGTAAACACATTTTTCTCCATATAAGTTTCACAACCTATTAGTTTTAGTTATTTTATTTTAATTGCAATAGTAGTTTTTTGGTTAGTTGATTAGCAACTAATTCCGCCCACTCCTTAAAAAACCGAGATTTAACTTGCTTTCTAAAAAATATAAAAATACAAAAATAATCTTCCTTCGCCCTTAGACCTATTAGAGTAGCTTTTCATACCTAACGAACACTATTCCCTGTGAGAGAACGATCAATCCCCCGTACTTACCACTACACTATACTACATCGGTCAGGTACTTTGCCTGGTGGGGTTGTAAGCCTCTTGAGATCCCTCGAGAGGTAAAACCTGTTGTAAGGTCGCAAAACCACGCATCACCACGGGAATCGAAAATCGAAACGGAACCGAATTGAATAAAATTGAACCGCATTTGTAATTTAACTGAACTGAATTTAATATTCTTCTTTTGGTTTGGATATTTTGTAAAAATTAAAACGAAACCGAAGTCACAAAATATATATATTTTCTATATATTTTTAAAAAAATTTAAACTCTTTCCTAGTATAAATATAACAATTTTTTAAGCTTGAAAATTCTTTTGGTACTAAAATATATCTATACTGTATAAAGGGAAAACCAATATTATTGAAAGCGAAAAATTGAGAAAACGATATATGAAAACCATAAACTTTTATTATTATTTTCATTTATAACCATAACCAATATTATGTTCAGTTTAAATCATTTTTAAATCATTATCATTCAGTTTAAATCATTTTTAAATCATTTTCATTCAGTTTAAATCATTTCCAATATAACCATAACCATAACCAATATTATGTTCATTCAGTTTAAATCATTTTTAATCCCCAAATTTTTAAACTTATATTATTTCGTTATAACCCATAAATTTTATAATTTAATTCGGGTCAACCTGAAAGCCGAACCGAATTCAAATTCGTTTTTGATCCAATTCAATTTTTATTCAATTCGGTTCTGTTTCAATTTTATCCAAAATAGATTAACCTTCTAAATGAAGTGATTTAACATATAATCAATAAATGAAAAAAATTGACGACAGTGAAAATAATAAAACATAAAGTAAAAAATAAAAAATAAAAAACTAAACTCTTTATAATAAAGAGTAAATTGCATCGATCATCTTTAAAGTTTGGCCAAATTGCATGTTTCGTCCCGAACGTTAGTGCAAGGTTCGTCGCCGTGGGGAAACCTTTGGTGCAAATATCGTCCTTGTGGGAAAACTTTTAAGGAAACCTTTGGTGCAAGTATCGTCCATGTGGAGACGAAAGTTGCACCAAAGGTTTCCCCACATGGACACAAGTAACGTTTGGGACGAAACATGCAATTTGGTCAAATTTCAGGGACAATTTATGCAATTTTAATCTATAACAAATAACGTTTTTGAAACTTTAGTTACTTGGGCAAATGTTTTCCTCAAACATTAGTGACTTCTTTGTATGTTAACCCAAATATAAACCATTGTCACATCGGATTCAACCGATTATCATAGGTTATAAACAAGAAAGTAAGAAATTTAACTACTTGAGTAACTTAAGTTATAGTTTTGAAACTTTAGTAACTTAGGACAACTTTTTCGCAAATTTTAATAACTTTTATGTATATTAACATTAGTAACATTTTTTTGTTCTTTTCTTGATGCCATTGGCTAACTTCAATCAACTTATTATCAAAAATCGTTAAACAAAATATTTAGAGATTATTTAAAGGGTTCTTTCTAACTTGTGTCTTTGGAGCATAAGTTAAGCACACCAAAAGTACTATATGACTCAGCAGAGACCTATGTAAATGTATATTTGTTTGTACTTTTGTATGGGTCCTTAAGGCTTTTCTGTACTTTTTAGTGTGCTTAACTTGCGCCCTTAGAGTATAAGTTAGAAAAATCAAATATAGAAAATGTTATATTTATTGAAAAAAATAAATAAATAAATAAATAAGTTACGCGGGAAAAGCCCGAGCAATGGACTCTTGGCTAGGAAGATAACCCAATCCACCGCCAATCATATTTGATTATATATAATAATTCCTATGGTGCACCAAAAAAAATAAAAAGAAAAACTCAATCCTCGTCACTGGATCGCTAAGTTCAAACCAAACACCTTCAAAAAAACCCTAATTTACATCAAATTAAATTAAACTAGAATGGGTTTACAACAATCCAAAGGCAAGCTTTTGTATCAACAAGTCCGTTACGGTAATTCTGAAGGCATCAAAACGCTTCGTAATGAAGGCGCTGATCTAGAGGTATTTATATATATATATATATATATATATATATATATATATATATATATATATATATATATATTTCGATCTATGCATTTATATTTTAAATTTTTGTCATCGTGCATGTTCAGATTATACGTAACATACTTTCAGTTATTTACCATTTGTAATGTAGTAACTATTTATAGTACTATGTTACTTCTAATAAATAGAACTGTTTTATTATTATTATTATTATTATTATTATTATTATTATTATTATTATTATTATTATTATTATTATTATTATTTTTTTTTTTTTAATAAACATCACTTTATTATTATTATTATTATTATTTGCTATTTTCTCTGCCTCTTCTGATTGAACTTTGTTGTTGTTTTTTGTGTAGTGGAAGGATATTAAAGGAATGACACCTTTAATGGTGGCTTCTATGAATCCACAACTATATGATGTTGCGAAAACGTTGATAGAGTTGGGTGCTGATGTGAATAGTGTAACTGTGGGTGCGTTGCTTTATCCTCATTTGCTTCTAAATGTATGGCACGTTGTATATATTTAATAATGTCCTCATTTTGGATATATATATATTCTTTCAGGCTTTTATCCCGGAACTCCTCTGCATTTTGCAGCAAAAAGAGGTTTAGAGCAGATGGTCAAGCTACTCCTTTTGAATGGCGGTGAGTTGTTGCTACTTAAATCCATCAGTTACTTTTGTTACGTGTCACTTGCTTGCTTAGACGGTATTAACTATCTTGAATTTTAGCTAATGCGTTGGTGATGAATGCGAACGGTCAAACTGCACTTGATCTTGCAAGAGTCAAAGGATATAGCAATGTTGTCCGTGCAATTGAGGTACATATACACTTGCAGGCTTTCTTTTCGCTGTATAATTTTTAACTTCTAATGTTTGAAAGGTTAATTATCTACAGTAATATTTTATGCTATTCTTGTAGAACCATATCTGCTTATTTTCTGGTTGGCTGCAAGAGCTTTATGGCCCAGGGCTGCTACTTTCTAGAAACGTGTAAGTATTGCATTTTACTACTTTATGCCTAACATTGTCTTCTACATAGGGCGTTTAGAGATGGCCATCTATGTCTTTGGTATATCTCACTTTCGACCCGTCCATTTTGCTGGTGAACTTGCAGGTGGTTAGTTATACTACCATGTGGATCTCATAGATTTACAAAGCCTTACAGTTTGGAACTTGCCATATACTATGGTGCACAGGTATATTTGTTTGCATCTTCCCACTTTAACTGAAACACAAAAGACACCAATACCTCGTAAAATTTAAGAAATCGAGAAGTTTTCACTTCTATTCGTCCAAACAGAAACATGATAATGCCAATTTTTAGAACTATAAACACCATCACTAAATAAGGTTATTGTAAGCAAGAATGGCATANAACTATTCCACTTTGTAAGACTAACATGGATGAACCAACTTTCAACCAACTTGTTCCTGTAGTGATCATTAATAGTCCCAACAGTAAGTTCTCGTCCAATTTTAGTTAGATATACCTGCTAGTGCCACATAGACATTGCTGTTTTATGTTATTTGTTTATCTTTTATATGTATAGTCCCAAGACGCTCGAGAAGGAAGAGATAAGTTAGTCGTAATTTTATTGAGTTGACATCAGCTTAGTCATCCCACAAACACAAAATAAAAACATTCCTAGTTATAACTTATAAGTAAACATCAATCTCTTTGCGAAGTCCTCATAAACTTCTATTATGGACATAATTAACATGTGAGAATATTCTACAGTGCAAGTTGAATAGATAGGATAGTAGCTCTAAAATTTGTTAATAGCATATCTTGGGACAAGATGGCTTCCTTGTAATAGGCTTGATAGGGATACCGCTAAGACGCGTCACTCGGCAAATCTGTGCTATGTGTTTGTACATGCTTGAATGTGTTCATCATCATTATGTGTGATTGGCTGCCAAATCTGTGCTATGTGTTTGTACATGCTTGAATGTGTTCATCATCATTATGTGTGATTGACAAAAAAAGGTGTAGTATGTGTAGATGTCTAAGTACCATTTACAAGCAAGTACAAGACTTTATGTTGCTTAAACCTGAGTTTATTGTCAATTGCAGACCACCCCATCATACTTGCTGCAGGTAATGAGAATGAAAAGAAGCAATTGAAGCAGTTTTTAAATGCTTGCCGAGGAATTCCTCAGGTATAATCATCTTCTTGGGGGTATTTCTGTACGTGCAGAACACTATTTGTCAAAAACTTTAATTTTGGTAAATTTTATTATGAAAATTATTATTTCTTAATAATATTCTAATGGTAGTTTAGAAACTAAACAAAACGATATCAACCAAACATGATACATCAGCATTCATATCTACACATTTCAGGTTATGAACCATTCATTTCCGTTCAACAATCAAGGCCCTAATGTTGGACCAGCTGCCCACACAATAATTGCAGAGGACCCTGCTGATCTATCTGAGACTATACCTGCTGCCACGACAGGCGAGAAGGAGAAAAAAGACGGTGTGTCTTCATCATGTGTTATATGTTTGGATGCACCAGTTGAGGGAGCTTTCATCCCATGTGGTCACATGGCTGGATGCATGTCGTGTTTGACTGAAATTAAAGGCAAAAATTCGGGGTGCCCTGTTTGTCGTGCCAATATTGATCAAGTTATAAGGCTTTATGCTGTATAGGTTTGAATATTAGATTTGGGCGACTTCCAACCTGCTTAACCCATTCCCATATAGTGTTTTTTATTTGACCTGTTTTAGGTAAAACAGAATCCATACCGACTAGTTGATTGGTACACAATTTTTAAATTGGCATCTCTAATCGAATCCATCGGCTTGGTTCATTGTTATAGTTATTGAACCAAATCTAATCATTTGTATTAATCGAGTTTAAATTGAATCTTATGGACCCTTACTATTAGAGTCATTTTAGAACTTTATCCCCAAGGTAGAACTTAGAAGGTTACATGAAAAAAATACACCATTTCAGATGTGTTTGTTGTGTTTGTATTACCGTTCCTATTTTTTTCTAACGATATATGTTTTACACACCGAAATATATTACCTTAAGCCAAGAACCCTAATGAAAGCTCACCAACTGATGCCGTTGGTAACTCCATTGCTTAGTTAAATGCATATTACAAAATGTCATATTCCCCTTGGTTGCGCTACATTAACAGCTATTTGAAAAACAATGCTTCTTGAATTTTCTTGGAAAGTTCAGTCAAGTTTATTAGTACTTTTGAAAATATTCATATTTGTTCTCTAGAAAAAGCTGCTGGTAGTCTGTGGTTGTTTATAGAAAAAAGCTGCTGGTATTTTACGACCAATTAAAACACAAACCGGGTTGACCTGGGACGCTTCAAAGCCGGCGGGTTGACCCGGTTTAATTTGACCCGTTTCCGACCGAACCTAGCAAGTTGACCCGGTTTAAATCGACCCATTTTTCGACCGGAACGGTTCAACAGGTTGAACCACCCGGGTCGAACCGGGTTTCAAAACATTATCCATTACTTAAAAGTACAATGATTTATTTACATTGTACAACCAAATAAAAACATATCTATCAAATTAAATACGACCAATTAAAACACAAACAGGGTTGACCTGGCACGCTTCAAACCCGGTAGGTTGACCCAGTTTAATTTGACCAGTTTTCGACCCAACCTAGCAAGTTGACCCGGTTTAAATCAACTCATTTTCCGACCAGAACGGTTCAACCGGTTGAACAACCCGGGTTTAAAAACATTATGTTTAATTCCCAAATCTTCAAACTTTTATCAAATAAAATGCAATCATCATAATAGCATCACATTAGTATATTTTCACTCTAACCCGTAGGCAACAAACTACTTGTCGAAAGTTTATACTATAATTATATTTCTATAATTATGATTGTAAACCCTAATTAGTCTCCTATTTAAAATCACAGCAAAGAATTACACGACTAAACAAGTTTTAAAAAATCGTAAATCAAGTTACACAACATGACAAAGGGCTTGCTATTCACCACAATTGTTCTATTTCTCATGCTCACAGGTTAGTTTTGTTTTAAATTATTATATGACAAAAAAAAATTTAAGCTTAGACACACTTCCTCCTCTCTTTCCCTTGCTTTGCTCCCGTTTACCACAGAATCCTTGATTTCAATTCAGATATTTTTCCTTTATATTTATTTAAAAATAAAAATTAATAAGTTGCTTTTTGATAATCTTCAAAGTGATGGAAAACATTTTTTTTTGTAATCTCAAGGTATGAAGTTGCTCTAGAGTACATGGATTTATTTTAAATGCAGATTGCAGAGGTTTTTTTTACATGTGTCTGTGATTTATACTCGACAGAAAAGATGGATGTCAGAAATCATGGTGTTTCTCCACCCCCACTTCTAACCCTACTCGTCCTCCCATTTCTTCTCCAAACTTAAGTCACTGATTGTGTTGTTTGATCTACGTAATGATATGATATTAATCAAGAATTTTATTAATTCATCGTCATTGTTGTGGATGGTGATGTATTTGCATCGCTAAAATAACATTGTTGCGAGACTCTCCGAATTGATATGTACGAAATAATATGTTCTCATTATAACAGAGGTGACGAAAAATACTTTGCTTAAATAATATAATATTGTTTCGGTATATTGAC
>LBNU01020880.1:218894-246775 GCA_014162995.1 Artemisia annua | reverse complement strand
ATATATATATATATATATATATATATATATATATATATATATATATATATATATATATATAGACACACACTAGATGTCGAAGCTCGCCCGATGGGCGGGCATGACTTATGATTATCATTAACATATTTTTCTTTATCGTAAGAAGGTTGTTAAGAAATGTTTTGAAAGTATACATTGATTTAAAATTATGTTTTTGACATAATAGCTTTCGAGTTTTTATTGGTCTTTGAGTTATGGGAAGAGTTTCATCAGCAGGTATGATTTCGTAATTTCTCTATAAAAGTTTTGAGCTATACCTATGTTAGAGCTTACATTATATTTTAGTCTTATTTTTGGCCTTTTTTTGTAGAATTTTTATCTATTTTGCCTGTTTCACTTCAACTAATTTATTTGTGTGTCTTACTTGTCACGATCTTAAAACTTATGTCTCTATTTTTACATATTGGAACAACAATGTTTATAAGGATGAACCTTAACCAAACAAAAATGTGTTCGCAATTGTAGTATATATATAATTGGTGAAGAATAAAAACCAAAAATGAATCGAACATCAGAGAAATGATTCCACTACAATTAATTTACAATATATGCCTAATAGCTTTTCACCATCATTATATCAAGAAGTAATGTTAAATAAGCTTTGGGCAATTAACTATTTACATATAGATATATTCTTGAATTACCCATCTAGTCCGTTCCCAAAAAAAAAAAACAAACCTGAAACAGACTCGTTTAAGATCTTTGTTGCTCCCTGGTAAGGATGTGAGTGTAATATAGACATCAAGCTCTTCTTTCTTTAACTATTCAACATCGGCCTCAGAATCACCATCTTTTCTTCTCGCGCCTATTTCTTAAACCATCATAATAGTTCTCATTTGTTCTCTCCTTGGTTGAGTGGAGTAGGAGCATGACCTTGCTCATCTGTTATGAAAAAATACACAAACATATGTAAGTATTAGCACACAGTAATCACATTCAAATTAAAAAGTGAGAAACTTTAGATAAAAGTAAGCACTCGGATATCAAAAGCGAATTCTATTTCACAATTGAGCATCTATATCCAAATGTTGACAGTTCAATCGACTTGACAATATACGGCCACCAGTATATCTATTTATGATCCTACCCACCTCTAACTTGTTGATTTATGATACTCAACAAATGACATGATTCAAGATGAGAACTGAAAAGTAACCCTTGCATTAATATCTATAGACTACACTGCCCTTACACAGATTGATATCAGAGGGTACTGAATGGACAAATAAAATGTAGCCAATTTGAGATATAACTACACGAATCGCTCAATTCAATGTGACGATACAATGAACAGAAACTAACTCATTTACTACATTAATAGTTTGAAACACATGCCCAATTCAGATTAACAATTGTTCTCATTTTCTAAAAAGACGGTCATAACTAATATAATTACAAAGCTTACGGAAAAATGGCATACATCTAAGTTGTTAAGTAGCTATTAACTAACTTATATGCTTAAGTGCATTTTCGACATTTCCAAAAACGTGATCATTTGTGGTCTAGTCTGCAACTTCTGATATTGCCTCTTGATTTATTTCTCTTCCTTCTCTTTCATGGTGTGTGAGAATTTTGTGTTGTAACACTATTATCAACTTCCGTCTTTTTAATAATTTCTGGGGCATCTGTTCCCTCCATTATATGGACATCTGAGACACGGAAATACAATTGTGAAAGCCCCAGGTTTAGTATTAAAATAAGAAAAACAAACCAAGAAAAATACAAAAACATACACAGCAAAAAAATATATCTTTTAGATAGTCAACACTTACCTGTTCCCCTGAATTCAACCTTTATACGTATCTCATCCAATGTCGTAAGTCTCTCTTCTAAGCCATATTCGTTTACCTGATCAAGAAGGTTGCAAGTCCCTCAAAGTGTAATGCATAAAACCTCATAGTTAGTTTGTTTCAAAAGTTAATTAGATTATCACTTTGAAGATAGACTTATTCAAATTAAATTAACACTTTTAGTTACCGAAGAAAATGTTTGTAACACTCCCAAAATTTGTACAGCGGAAGACTTAACAAGCTTTCGAGGTGCTACTGTATTAATATGCATCACAAGTCATAAAGAACGAGATAATTTAAACATAACTTAAAATAGAACCATTCATGGTTTTGAAAGTTTACATTCATCCCAATTATCCAAAGTAAGGCCCAAAAACATAAGTTTAAACATAGGTCCACCATATAAAATCAGAGTTTAGAGTCGATCCTTTAACCAAAACGCCTTGCCCAGCCTTCCAAACAAGCATTTCCAAGCATCCAAAATCATTATTTAATTTCCTGAGAAAACGTGCTAAAAGTCAGCTTTCGTTGGGGAGATCATAGGTTTAAATTCATAATTTAATCAAGTGGACATATTCGCAAAACTCTTGCTAGCTAGACTAGGCCTCAAAACAACCTGCGGATACCCTCCGCTATATCAAAACCCTATAGGTGCACACTATAGTCAAATCTCATAATCTCAAAATAGCACTCGCAAGAATGAGACATGCCCAACATTCGTAAAAATACGACATGCTCTACATGCGTAAGAATACGACATGCTCTTCATGTGTAAGAATACAACATGTTCAGCTTACCTAGTTCTTGACTAGGCCTCGCTATCTAGTTCTATAAGCATAGCAAGTTTTGAAATCAGAAGCGATAATAATCCACATAAAACAATTTGCACGTTTCTCACCCCAAGTATTGAAAACAAAGTTCAAGAGTTAAAAGTGGGGCTATGACTCACCTCAGGTCCAGCAAACAGCACATGAATTTAATAGAAGCACATAAAGTATCAACTATCGGCAACGGCGACTATTGACTCGGCACTACCTAATAATATCAACACGCTTTAGAACAAATCTCAAATCAAAATTTCCCAAATCCCGAACATATTCCATTTCGTTTTCAAAACCACTTTCTCATATTCGTTTTAGTGTTTGGTATCCATGTGTGTGTGTGGTGTCGACTCAACAAGACTCAAGTGAACTCACGCTTCTAAAGAACTTCACCAAATAAAACCGCAACAATCTACGTGACAAGCTCTTATAGCCTACTAAGTCATCAAATCAGGTCGTCGAAGCTTATAGAACTAGTCACCTCAATAAACTTTACAGTGTATCCATCTCACTAATTCATGAAAAATTCCAAAGAAAAAATGAGAAAAAATTAAAAATTATGCAAAAATAGAATAAAAGTTTTGACACCGTGTTTGACTTTCCAACTAGGTAAGAGTGAGAATAAAATTTTGACTTGATCTGGGCGTGTTGAGCCCTAGCTTGTTCCCTTAACCAATGATGATCACAAAAGCTTTTGCTAGTTTTGTACACAAGGAGCTACTCTTTTGTCGGCTCCCGTACTTGACTTTATATATGCGTGGCTTGATTATCGGCTAAGCATTCGCGGATCTCATTATTTGAGATTTTAAATTTGCGGAGAACGTGAAATGATTGAGTTTCTTTAGAAGTTAGATGCTAAGCATAGAGTAGTTGGATCTCTTTAAAGCTCATCGAAGGTACTCATGTCTTCTTGTTCCCACGAAATTGCTTCACCCCATATATGTGCAAAATAATTAAAGATGTTAGGTTTAGCCGATGAGTAGTTCTTTGTCTTCTTAAGAGAATCTTTGCTTGGGAAATTGGGTACACATCATGGATACATGCTAAGTTGAGTTGTATTGTATATCGTTGAATAAGCGTAGTACGTATGAGGCTTCGGAGCTACCCAAAAGCCCGTTGTTATGTATGAGCTAAGGTGCTTTAAGACTTCGGATTGAGATCGGGCCTTGGATCCTAGATTCCAACCCTGGCAGTTGGCGGTAGGTCTTGCATTGAAACCGTGAAGGTTCGGAGTTGAGAAGTTACTAAGGCAAGAAAAAGAAAGAAAAAAGTGAAAAGAAAAGAAAAAGAAAAGAAAGAATAAGGATGTATGTTGAAGATTTATGGATATCGAGCCTCAAGTGTCAAGTAAGGTTGGTCGTGCATACGTTACATGTGGATGATCCTAGATTGGACGCATGAATGCACGTCAACTTATGTCTATGTATTCCAAAGTCTTTGTATGTATCCAATATCCTTGATGTGGACCACATTTCTCAAGCAAACCTTCTTAAGAGAAGATCGATAACTACNCTTAAAATCTTTTAACTTAGTTTATTTTTCTTGTCACGTAGTTTATTTTCTTTTCAACACTTTCTTTCCTTTTCTTTCATTAATTAAATCTAAAACCAAAAACAATTTTTACTTTCTTAGTTGACTTTTCTTTCTTTTATTTTGTTTAATCTTACTTTCTTTCTTTTATGTTTACCTTTCTCATTTATCTTAGTTACTTTAAACATGCTTTTACTTTCATTAAGTTTTAAACAAAGTTTCGTAGCGTAATTAAAAACAAAACATCATCTTTCAAATCCATTCACATCACATAACTCACGATTTTGAGTGACGAGATCAATTCAACCCTCGTTGGGACTACGACTCGAGTTTACGAGCTTCACCGCTTGAAAAACGCTCACATCAGTGTTCTTCACCGTTCCCTCCTTGGAAGTTATCCTGCTTCCTCTCCATTCGCACCAAGACATTCCTCAAATCTTTATACGAAATATCAAGACTTCGCAACCACATCTGTACTTCCTTTTGAATAGTAAGAACAGGTGTACCATACCATTTTCTCTTTGGAAGTTATCATGCTTCCTTTCTGCTTTCCACTTATTTACTCTACACCTCATCTAGATCCAACCTACTAAGGTTTTGCTATCTCGGGAGATTTTCGTTAGCTCTCCGAATTCTCCCAACAATTCATGATTATTGATGTCTTTCATTCAAACTGGTAGGAAAATTTTCCACTCTTGATCGACTAACTCTCGATGAGATCTACGGAAATACAATTCACGTGATCAAGAGATCTCATAGTCGAGTCAAATCCATACTCACGGAGTTTTGTATTACAGTTATTTCCTTCGCTAGCTGTTACGGTGTCACACTCTGGTGTCTTCCATGTCTCTCTATACACTTCTCAAGAGTTTGGTTATCCAGGGTTGGATACTATTGCAACCCATCCACTCAGGGTTCACATCTGCGATACTTGAAGACGGCTAGGGCGATGGCTGACCAACATACCCACTATTAGGGCAACAATAGCCACAACAGGTATGAACATAGTCTTCAGGATTTCCCTCTTCACAACAAGTATGAACTTTAGCAACAAGGTAGGTGCTCACTCGCCTCTACTATCAGACAATTTCTTCCTGAATTTAATCGTCGTAGTGTATGATGTGATTGCTACAGGCAAGCACATCTCTCTACCACTTACGAGATCGTGAGTCGTCAGGTATTCGTCCGACTCGTAGTCTTCATCCATTCATTGCCCAAGGTTCAAATATTTTCGGAAAGATAAAGTTGCGTAGGATGCTATGCGAAAGAGTCTTTTTCTCCAGGACGATAAACGGGCATAGTGAAATTTCAGGATCAAAGTATGGTGTCGCTTAAGGCTGGATTTCATAGCTCAGTAGAGGAATAAAATTGATCTTAAATGAAAGCGTTTGGATAGGGGATGAGAAAAATTAATTTCTCGATAGGGGTTTAAGCAACTACTCTTAGCATCACATTATTCCTATCTGAATTATAAATAGGTGGCCAGTCTTTGTATAATTGAGGTCCAATGATGTTATGCTGAGTTTAGTTACAAGAACGAGTGATCAACTCTTTCGGGTTTGAGAACCGTATTCAAGTTGATAATGGAAATCAGTAGAAGTAATGATACGAACAGTCACGGCAGATGAAGTAAAACATTAGATACTAGCAAGGATGAATAAGAAACGATCATAGAAAGGATAACGGATAGACAAGGGTCTTCAACTCGTACGATTCTTGCAGGCATATCACGAGGGTCTCAGAACATATAAACTTAAGAAATTCCGCTTGCTGTCATTCCTAGGATAGTCTTTCCTTGACGTCACTTCTTGCTCCAGGTATCCTCTTACTTCTCGATTTTCCTTTAGCTCTACAGCTCCCTCGTTTCTATGGTTTCCAATACTCATTCACGTAAAGTTCCTTCTTTCTCGTTTAACACTTGCGACACTAGCCTTCCGATCCGACCCAAAGGTTATCTGAACCAAAGCATGGGTCTTAGATCTATGGTCTCTAGCTAAGTGTCCAAACTACAACCCTTACGACACGTCCCAGCACACCAACCAAGGTGGTGGGGCTCATAACAGTCGTACTTAGGTTGATTCTCAGTGTATCTCAGATTTTCTCCAGCTTTAACTCCTTGTCATTCGTCGGGTTTTCTTTCACCCTTTTGAATTCTCTCCATTTCCTCTTGTTTTTTGCTATCTCAGCGACAACATCACTAACGAATGGGTTCATCCAAGCCCGTGCCTGCTTTATGGTGTCGTGTAGGCTAGTTGTCTCAGCCTAGATTACATTGTCTCGGATTGGTTAAGACAATCCTTCAATGTAACGCTCGATCTCACAAGCCTCACTCCTTACCATTTCAGGGCACTATTGGAATAACTCAACGAAACGACGAGTGTAGGTCTGTAGCTCAGTACCCTTCATCTCGTGCTTCCAGGACTCGACTTCCCGCTCCTTGAGTGCTCTTTCCACTACCTCTTGTTGTCAACCACTTCTTTAGTCTTATCTCATCCCATTAGATATTCAAAGTACTATGAAGTGTAGTTGGTCACGAGGTAATCGCGTCATCCTCGTTAGATGAGGGCAGTCCATCCATGTAGTGTGCTATCTTATGCGCTTCGATATGAGCAATCTCAAGTCACCGTAGTGACAGCTCTTGGAAGTTACAGGCTTAGCTTGGTATGTCGATGTCTTTCGCCTCATAATACCATACTTCAATCTCTTATCGCTCTCACTTTACCACAATTGAGTAGTTTCTAAACAATATCGCCTTAAATTCTCCTCAAGACATAGAATAGTCACCTCGATGCTCCTATCAAGTGAACAAGGCATCCTTCGCATTGGATTTCCTTCCTTCTCAATGCATCAGAACAACAACCTCCTCGGTCTCACCATCCCAATAGACATACAACTTCGTAACTCCTCATACGTTCCCTTACAGGGATCGCTTTGGGTCTCGGAGTCCCGGCGGAGGTGGATGTGCGACTTGTACCAGTTTGTGTCTCGGTCACACATTTGGTCACCTAACTGCTCAATAATGCTCAATTCACATTAACATGTTTTGGCGAGACCTGGTTGTTTGTAGTTTAGCTCATAATGACTAGAGGTTGTCCACGACGCCCTGTACTAATAGCTGCAACAGGTCGTATCCGTGTGGTCCTACTACGTCTCGATTCAGGGCTATTAATCTGTCCCAACAAACATCAACGAGCTATACAATTCGGATATCGGGATAACTTCGCACAAAAACTTTGCTCCTCGTCGATAAAGGAATAAACTTCAAACGCGATATCAAGAATACTATTCCACTCAACGATTGTAGGTTCCAGCTCCACCTAGTAAACAGGTGCTTGGATTCGTCGCACATCGGGATTTGGAACGAGGTTCCCGCAAGTTCAATACGAGACTAATGAATAGTCACCGCGGTTATAGTGATAAACAAGACTAATAATATGTAAGCGAAACTTCCAATTAAACACTATCATTCAATGTCGATACACAATCTTCCAGTTTCCATCAACGGCGAATCGAAACGACGTTAGATGATGACGGTAGCTATCAAAAGCTAGGATATCTAGCCGAGAATTATTCGATTCGAGGTTCACAACAATCAAATCCACAGCTATTCGTACTCTTAACGCAATAGTTTTTAAGGTAGTTTCTCAGATGACGCTAGATGGCGTTTCAGAACAATAGGACAAATGTCCGATCTCAGCATTAACTGGTAATGAATATGACGGAACATATGGATATGTTACCGCTCTAAAATCGATTAGTGAGGACTGGATAGGGAGGAGACACGGTCTATGACAACGGGGGTATATAATTATTATATTCAGTGCATCACACACAAACTTACGAGTCATAAGGGTGGGTTATACGCTAATAAATTTCCTCCGACACACTCATCGGCCTTATTGGGTTCGTCAACCCAAGGAGAACTGTTGCGGTCTAGTTTATTAACGTTAAACCAACCCGTAACTCAAACCGTAACGAAATCTACCAACTCAATCATATCACATATCCAATCAATCAAACATACTCAATATGCCATTCGATTGTAAAATCGAGGTTTCCAATGATTTTCAAATAATCTCAATCACTTTCAAATAAAATCGCATAGAGCATAGTGAAGTCCTATCGCATCACTAAGTTCTCTAGCGTGTAACTCCTAATTCATAATCGCATCATATACTTATATAATCTCAAATCTTAATTAAGGGCTTCAGCTTGGCAGGCGGCAAGCGTTGGTCAAGGATCGGTTTTTATCAAAATGGTTATAGTTTAGGCTTTTCGAAAAAGTACCTAGTTCTCTATAACCTTGGCTCTGATACCAATCTGTGAAACACCCCCAAAATTCGTACAGCGGAAGACTTAACAAGCTTTCGAGGTGCTACAGGATTAATATGCATCACAAGTCATAAAGAACGAGATAATGTAAACATAACTTAAAATAGAACCATTCATGGTTTTGAAAGTTTACATTCATCCCAATTATCCAAAGTAAGGCCCAAAAACATAAGTTTAAACATAGGTCCACCATAAAAATCAGAGTTTAGAGTCGATCCTTTAACCAAAACGCCTTGCCCAGCCTTCCAAACAAGCATTTCCAAGCATCCAAAATCATTATTTAATTTCCTGAGAAAACGTGCTAAAAGTCAGCTTTCGCTGGTGAGATCATAGGTTTAAATTCATAATTTAATCAAGTGGACATATTCACAAAACTCTTGCTAGCTATACTAGGCCTCAAAACAACCTGCGGATACCCTCCGCTATATCAAAACCCTATAGGTGCACACTATAGTCAAATCTCATAATCTCAAAATAGCACTCGCAAGAATGAGACATGCCCAGCATTCGTAAAAATACGACATGCTCTACATGCGTAAGAATACGACATGCTCTTCATGTGTAAGAATACAACATGTTCAGCTTACCTAGTTCTTGACTAGGCCTCGCTACCTAGTTCTATAAGCATAGCAATTTTTGAAATCAGAAGCGATAATAATCCACATAAAACAATTTGCACGTTTCTCACCCCAAGTATTGAAAACAAAGTTCAAGAGTTAAAAGTGGGGCTATGACTCACCTCAGGTCCAGCAAACAGCACATGAATTTAATAGAAGCACATAAAGTATCAACTATCGGCAACGGCGACTATTGACTCGGCACTACCTAATAATATCAACACGCTTTAGAACAAATCTCAAATCAAAATTTCCCAAATCCCGAACATATTACATTTCGTTTTCAAAACCTCTTTCTCATATTCGTTTTAGTGTTTGGTATCCATGTGTGTGTGTGGTGTCGACTCAACAAGACTCAAGTGAACTCACGCTTCCAAAGAACTTCACCAAATAAAACCGCAACAATCTACGTGACAAGCTCTTATAGCCTACTAAGTCATCAAATCAGGTCGTCGAAGCTTATAGAACCAGTCACCTCAATAAACTTTACAGTGTATCCATCTCACTAATTACTCCAAGACTACATCACCACTTAAGGGGTCGTAGGATATGTTATCCATTATTAAATATTTCCGACATACTTAACGAGTTCTCATTAGATTCGTTAACCATGTAAGCTAGACGTGTTAATGTCCAATATCCGTGACTCACAAATAAATACTCCACGATTAGCATTTATGGCACTACTAGGTTCGTGTGCCCTCAAAACATTAGGTAACTCATTTATTATAAAACTTTCGTTTTAACTATTAGTGTTGCTTACGATGAAAACCAACAAGTAAATTACTTGTCATTATTTATTTCTCTATAAGAAACCCATATTATTATTATTATTATTACTTTTATTAGTTTATGTTTCAAGTTATCTTCACGTCCAAACTAGAGTTACCATTTGTTTCGAGTCAGAAGTCCGAGTCATGACCTCTCGGCTTATTATGTTATTCCAAGTCCAATAATCTAAATATATATATCCATGTTACGGCACTTGTCGGAGTCAACGATGACTAAAAAGTCAACGTGACACCAACTTGGAACAAAGCTCACAAGTATAGCAACATATTATATCATAGTAAATAACAAGCCTCATTTCCGCAACCAACTTCAATCACTCGTGGTCGACTATGACACACGTCTAACCTATTCCTCGTCAACTACTAATCGTCACACAATCGTTTCCCATTTTAACCAAACCAACAACACCAATTATATCTTGCCGAGACCATTCGATCTCGGCTTAAACTCCCTTCGACACAAATCAATCAACAATCAACAACCAACATCAACTACAATAGTCTAACTCTACGGCTAAAACCAACGGTACCATAGCCTTACCAAATCTGATTCAATTTTTAACAATAACAACAACAAGATTGCCGAGACCCTAGTGGTCTCAGCCTAGTTTTCTAGCCGACAACACCAAACCAAATGGACCTAGTCCTCGGCCTCCTACCCCTACGACAGCAACAAATATCTTACTCACCTCATTATAAATCTAAACCCACAATCTTAACTCAGTTCTTAGCCATGATGCACAATGTGAAAACGATTCCAAGTCTGGCCATAAACAAAACAACAACAACGAGAACACCAAGATAGCCGTGACTCGACACAACCCAACACACTTTCGATACCAAACTATTTTTAACGTTTTTAGTTGTCAAAATCATTAAACCCGTTTATATTTAACTCAAAAACATCAAAACCCATTCCAAAAATGAACCCGAATCTGTTTTTCACCATTTTGACTCGTTGACCCAGTCAAACTACGCGTGAAACGCGTTCCCTTACCTTTTCTCAACAGATCTACAAGCTAGGAGTAACAAAATGATGGTGGTGGTGTTGTTGAGCAGTTGTGATGGCTCGTTGGTGGTGGAGAAGAGATGGTGAGACGTATTTGTAGCGCGTGTGATACAAGGAAGTGATAAGGAGGGTGTGGTGGTCACTTTGGTGGTAGTGGTGTGGTCATAGAGGTGGCGGTGATGGTGGTTGCTTGGTTTGCAGGTGGCGGCGACCAAAGAGACAAGAGAGGGAGAGAAGAAAGAGAGATGAAATGTATTAAAAATGATACATGAAAAGAGGGTTAGGGTTATATATCAGAAATTGCATCATGACCCCTGCGTTTTATATATTTTCAAAAGGGTGCCAAAACATGGGCTTATGGTGTAAAGCCTTAGTAAACTTTCCCGAAAATACATACTTTTATTCACGAAAAATACTAAACGTTGCAAACATAAATTTTTAATCGTCACCATTACTTAAATACATTTTCCCATTGAATTTTGAAAATAGACACGTTTATAAAAAAAATGCATGACCTTTAATCAAAATTTTAAATTTATTAGGTTTCCTAGTGCCGAAGTCAACGTAGTGCCTAATTCAACGCAATAGGAATAATCCCACGACAAATATTCCACATCATAACCAATGACACGAATCAAATTCAACATAATCAATCACTAATTTCCATGATTTCTGAAAAACCGTTAAATAAAATTATCGATTCGTTTTAAATTATAAATCGTAGTTCAAATCAGGTTCTCAAATTTACTAGTTGTCACATCCTCCCGGCCTCAGAAGAAACCCGTCCCGGGTTTCACTTAGAATTGCTCATCAAGATCGAATAAAGATAATATAGATTCACTTAATTTCATCCTCAGACTCACCACGTGAGTGGAGGGCTATATCAGAATTTCCAACAAGCTCAACGACAACGATAAGACTTGGCTTAGATCCCTAGATTTTTCATGAATAGAATTTCAACGAGCTCCTCAAAGGAGTTTGATGTACATCCTCATAGAACTGAAAATTCCCGGATTCGCAGTGGCAATATCTGCCGAAAGCGTTCTTCCGAATTATTCGTCAAGAGTCTTACAAGAACGAGTATCGCGAGCTTAAATTCTAATGAGAATGCTTAAGCGAAACAGGATAGCAAGGTTTGAATTTCTCTGGTTTTCTCAACGTATTTCACAATCTCTAGGTGATACCTTCACCATTCTCTTGCTCTACCTTTCGGTTCTTAATATTCATTCCAACGGTCTCACGAATGAAAGTCAATATAGCGAATATGCTGTCTCCAATTCCGGTTCAGCGAGATTTATGTCGACACGTTCGACTATAACGAGTCCTGAACGGTATAATCTTGACACTACGTCGTTTTCCTTAACTTAGGAAAGTTTGGGGAGAGGTGGATGTCTCTCCCAGCCTCCTTTCAAAGTTACTAATGATAGCTCAAAGCTTTATTCTCGACATACGAACGATTCTCTTACTCTGAACATCTGATTAGGGAGGTTACGTAACACTCCTATTACCACTCGTCCCCATGGTCATCTTGTAGAGATTTCCAGAAATTCAACATAAACGATGTTGAATCTTGACCTTGATAGATCTATGAGCCTGGAATAGATCGTTAGTAATGCCAATGTAATCACAAGCACACTAATAGAGAATCTCCTAAGCTTGTATTCTGAAAGCGGAAATAAACACAAACTTGGAACAGTGAATACTATGAACGTATGATCCTCTATGGATCTTTTATATAATAAGAACTTGTGTTTTCTAAAACGTACATTGAACATAAACTTGTGTTCCTTTTATAGACAAGGAATCCTAACCCTAAACCGTTTCCCAAGAAACGTATATTCAATAAACTCTAAAAGATATGCATTATCTTTTCCTAATATTGCTCATGCATATCCTAACTAAATACATAATACGCGGCTAAACATCATCCGCAGAAACTAAATATGCTGATACATAGTCTTTAGCAGTATCTCTTATTCAGCAGAATATGGTCTTCAGCAGATTCCCTTCAGCAGTAACCATCAGTAGATTCCACACTTAGCAGAATTCCCAACAATCCTCCCCTAATCTTGAATTTGACCTGGGTTAAGTTCAAGATTTCTTGATAGATCTTGAAGACAGCATAAGCCTAGAGGATTGAATTCGAACATCAGCAGCAAAGAACCAAAATTGAACATCTCTATGATGATAGACTTGAAATACCAGATCTTTGCAGCAACACTTGTCAGCAGATACATCAAAACATTATAAGTTTTAGACTATTCTCATCACATCCAGGTGTGTTAACTCCTGTGAGAGGTGAATCATTGAAAATAATGGATTTGATGTCTCTTTACCAATAGCCATCACTAGTGGAGTAACCAAATGTTTAAGTTCGAAAACTATGGTACACTGATAACCATATGATTTTTAGTAAATCATCAACTATAAACGGATTTGAGTTGTCTTTACCTGGAGCCGTTTGCTCAGGACTAGCCAATTCTTAAAGGAAATATCCTTGGTGAATTGAAAACCAATATGGATTTCCACAGCCTTTACCATAAGCCATATACTCATGGGCTAGTCAACTCTTAGGATTTTCATTGAATAAGATCCATGGTGAATTGATGACCATTTCAACTCTCAGCAATTAAGCATGGGTGAGTTGAATACCCTATGATTTTTGGCAAACCATTACAACCATCAACAGATTTGATTAGTCTTTACCAAAGCTGTACCTTTTGGACTAGCCAACTCTTTGATGGACACAAGTCAAATCTGGTGAGTTGATAACCATCAACAGAGCAACTATACAACAAACCTGCAAATAGTTAGTACAAGAAAATATGATTTTTTTTTACTATGAAAAAGATAAACAAAATATACAACAAGATATACCAAACTCAAGTAGAAGCCTTTTGCTGAAGAAGTTGAGACTTGATCAATCCAACCAACTGCTCAGCATGAGTGACATCATTCGCAACTGGATTAGGAGGAATCTCCAACTTCTTTCTCAATAATCTTTTCAGCAGCTTAGTAGACATTGGATACTTCTGATCAGAGAACGTACACACTCTCATCCCACACTTAGTCTCCACCACATGGACACTAGGATAAGGATAGAACCTCCATGTATCAACCTTCCATTGTTCAGAGTCCTTCCAAATAGAATACCCTGTACCCTTTGGAGTATGAGAATCAAATAACACCTGCAGATCTCCCAAAAGATACAACCCTGAACCTTGTGGCTTTTGTTTGGAATAGTGATAGGACACAAAGGTATAAAGAGTATGTAGATCTGTTCTATCCACCAAATGAAGAATATCTTTCAAGAAAATAAACTCCATTGAAGATCCATCCATCCTTGAGATTGTGTTCAACTGACCATCAGTGACCTTCCAATCTGTCAACACACTATAAGACACTTCTGGAAACACTGCAGTAGAACCTTGCNTGTGGCTTATGTTTGGAATAGTAATATGACACAAAGGTATAAAGAGTATGTAGATCTGTTCTATCCACCAAATGAAGAATATCTTTCAAGAAAATAAACTCCATTGAAGATCCATCCATCCTTGAGATTGTGTTCAACTGACCATCAGTGACCTTCCAATCTGTCAACACACTATAAGACACTTCTGGAAACACTGCAGAAGAACCTTGCTTGATAAATGTAGCATTGTCAGCTTGAAGATCTACACGTGTGGATGTCCTTTCCTTCTTAGCAGTTTTCTTCTTGGAAAGCCTCATAGATCTCCTTAAGTTAACATGTCTTGTGTGAGACATTCTTTTCATTCTTCTACCAGGTACATAGATTCCCATAGAGATAGAGGGATCCACTGAAGTAGTAACATCAGAGACACTTTCAGCAGCAACAGAAGTTGTAGCATCAGAAGGAACTGAGACACCTACATGATACAATTTATCCATTGCTTCCCTAGCCTGCTTAGCCTTAGTAGCATCCTGTTCTGCCTTTCTAGACAACATTTCTCTATAGTGGAAAAGAAAATATCTTTTAGGAGCAGCAGATACATGAGAAGAAACAGCAACAGTATTTTCCTTCATAGGACTGGGTGAGATAGGATCAACAGCATCAGAAGAAACTTCAGAAGGAACAATCACCAGAGAAACATCAGTGGAAACAGGTATTGCTGAGGATTGACTAGCAAAGCCCTCATCAGAAGAAATGGAAGGCTTGTCCTGTATGTCAATAGATGGGGAAGGTTCAGTAGAATGTACACCTTCAGTAGATCCAGCCACACCTTCAACAGTTTTGGATCTCTTTGCAGCAGGGGTATCCAGAACATCAGCAGTCCTCTTAATTGGTCTAACATTTCTCATTACCACATTGTAAAGCCTTAGCAACTCAGAGTCAGACAAATTTCTAACTTGCTTCCTTGTCAAACCAGACTGATATATGGATGTACTCTGCATGTAGACTACTTCCCTCATGTATTTCCTCTCTTCAGCTGCAGTCTTTGGTTTTTCTTTCTTCTCCTTTTGCTTTTGTGCTGCAATAGCTTTCCTCTTCTCAGCTGCAGCCTTTTTCTTTTGTTCTCCAAGTGCCACCATTTGAGCAGCAAAATTATCACTGTCAAAATCAATTCCTAGTATACTCTGAGCAAGGGTAGAATTTGATGCAGCCTGCATAGCATAATTATCCCACTGCTCATCAGTAAAATGAATGGATTGAGCATCCAATTCTCTTTGTCTTGCAGGAGGTAGATTTGAAGTGAACTGCTCTGACAGCTTCTCTTGAAGAGCTTTGCTTTTCATCATATCTGCATACTCTTTAAGCATTCTTGCTTGCTCACTGATATCATTATCATTCATGGATTCAATATCAATCACTTCATCAGCTAGAGTAGCCTTGCCCTTGTCAGAAAGATTCTTAGTTGACAGACTTGGAGATGGCTCAGTAGGTAGATCATCATGAGAAAGATCTACAAAGGATATCTCCTCAGCAGATGCAACAGGAGAAACAGGTGAAAGAGAAACTTTCTCTGCAACCAATTCCACTGAAGGTTCTACTGATGATGTAGGAATGGGAAGTGTTTTTCCCTTATCAGGAGAAACAGTCATCATTTCTTCATCAGCAGAAGATTAAGTAGCAGCAGCCTTAGATGCCTCAGCCAGATACAATCTTCTTCTCTTTCTCTGGAACTGAATAGTTGTCTTTTGAGAAGTTGAGGAAGAAGCAGCAACTTTATGAGCCACATCAGCTAGTACATCCAGAGGATCCAATTGTGATTCCTCTGGTTCTTCATCAGAATCAATCACAAATCTTCTCTTTTTCTTTTCCCCAAGCTGTGCTTCCAAACTCTCAACCTTGAGTTTCAACCTTTCTATTTCAGCACCCATTGATGATTTAGTATCATTGAGTTCCTTTCTCAAATCAGCAACTTCCTTGTTAGTCCTGGTAAGAATTTCACAAACATTTGTGAGAGTAATAGGATCCTCAGCTCCACCAACAGATTGCTCAGTGGTATTGGGAGCTTCATAGGACCTTTCAGGAGAAAGAGGCTCAAAAGTAGGAAGTTCATCAAAAATGTTTCTTTCTGGACTTGGTGTTGGCAATCTAGTAATCTCAGGTTCATTAGGCATAGGAATTTGAATACCAGAAGACTGTAAAGTCTCATTAACCTCAGGAACTTGCACATCAGGAGCATTAGAGACAGGTGGTGATGGTGGACTGGGTAAGGTGGATGGTGATGGTTGGTCAGTATTTACCTCAGCAGAATTGGAAGGACCCTCATCAGTGGCAACTAATGGAGTACCATCAGCAGCTAGACCAGTAGATAATGGAATACCATCATCAGCAGGTGGTGGAGAGGGTGGAGCTGCAGCAGCAAGACCCTCACCAGCCTCATTGTCACCTTGAGGCAACATAGCTGGTAAAAGTGGATGAGGAGGTCCTGCACTATTTGTTTTCATAGAGGCAAATACTTTATTCTTTAGAGCAGTGATGGGATTATGTGTTCTATCTATGGTTCTTATGTTTAATATTATTTGTAAAAACCTAGGGTACATTAAAAACTTATGAGTTTTTCTATCTATATTTTCTACCATATTTTCAAAAATGAATTTAGAAAAATTATAAATTAACCCTTGAGATAAACAAACAATACCACAACCCAACTGGGTAGAGAACTGATCCCATCCTCCTACTTTGTTGCTGATGCATTGCAGGAGAGTGTGTACCAAGAACTTCCAAACACAGCAAAATTTATTCTTTAGCCACTTGTCTGTTGCTGTCTCTTGATAGCCTGCAGCCCTAAGTCCTTCAAGAATCACTGTAACATTCGAGTGAAAGACACCATCTTCATCATCCAATTGCAACCTCGTCCTTATCAAAGACTCTGTCACCACATATTCTGTTCCATCAATGGTTGCTACAATCTCTGTATCTGACCTTTTCCTTGCAGTTGCCCAAAATTGTCGCACCAAAGATTCATAAATTACATTTGGACTATGTGTTAGAGCAAAATGAATCTTTGAACGCTTCAAGAATTCAACCATAGGATCATATTCCTCATGTCCTTTAGCCTTTCCCAAGAAAGCAACTTTATTATGTTCTGGTTTGAATTTTAGAGAAGCCATGGAAGATTGTGAGTGAATTAGGTTTGAATTGAATGAAGGAGAATGAGTTTAAATTTGATTGAGAGGGAATCAGTTGGTTTAGGCGAAGATATGATAGTTAGGGTATATAAATAAGTTACACGATTATCGGTCAAAAGAATAGCAACAAATCGTTGACCAAATCCAACTTGTAAATTAAATTTTACAACTTCGAAACTTTACCCTTCAGCAGATTCCATGGTCAATCTGCTGATCATCAAGTCAATCAGCAGAAACGAGTGGTAAAATATCTTCTGTAAATATCAATCGTTTACTGTGCCACCCGTTACGCATTAATTACCCATTACTTTGACTCTGCTTATAAAATCTACCCCAAATCTCAATATAAATCATTCACTTTTTCCCAAATTAGGATTGAAACCCTAATTTTCCAATTAACCTTCAATCCCCAAGCAATACAATGTCATCCAAACCCGAAATCATTGATCTCACATCCTTAACATCATCAGCATCATCATCTAGTGATGGCTGGAATGCATATTTTCCACCCATTGCTCATCACAAACCACATCCAGTTACCACTAACCAAGGAACCAAACGAAAGCTTGAAAGGGGGGGAACCAAGTCAAGCCCCCGTTCCTGCTGACTCCAATTCCTCTCACGATTCAAACCCTTGGATAGGTTATCCTGCTTCAGATAGAGACCTAGTCTCTCCATTTCTCTTTACCTCGGATGAGGAATCTTCCGAGGATGAATATGAAGATCCCTCCTTTCTTCCTCCTTCCACACCCGATAGACCATCTGCAAGGTCTAGGAAGACTAACCCTCCACTTCCAAAATCAAGAGAGGTGGTTCTTGGTCTTCCTTCTCAAGAAGGCGAGGGAGATGGCAAAAGGAACTGAGAGATGGAGCAGTTGTAAATGTGATGCTGCCAGGGACCAAACTCATGTGTTCTTGAGCATCATTATCACATTTTCATCAATCCATCCTTTTTCATTTTCATCTTCAGCATCTTCATCGTCCTGGACATGCATATCTACCACTTTTGGCTCTGATGATGTACTAGATAGGCTTTGTGTAGTTGAACATGTAATAGAATAGGCTATACTTTTGGAATTGTTTGTAATATGTAACTCTTCTTATGAATGAATGAATCACTTTTTGAGTTAATCTCTGTGTTGCACATGTCATATTTTACTTCAGTAGAAACAATGTTACCCACATGTATTCCACTTCAGTAGTAACCAAGAGTAGCAATTGTAACACCTTCAGCAGGAACAATGAGAAACTCTTTTATCCTGTTTCAGCATTTACAATTACTTATTCAGCAGCAACAATCAGCAGCTCACAATGCATAGTTCAAGTAGCCAAATAACTTCTACAATTATAACCAACTACACACAACTGCATTCTGCAAAATAGACACAAAGTAGCAAACCAAACATACAAACTAACATGCTTTTACACACATTAGATGGTTAGTGTTAGAAATCTAAAAGTTATACAATTTTACAACAACAATCAATCTTCCCCTGAGGCATATGCCTCCCCTGAGGCTTATGCCTCCCCTCAAACTATGCATTTAAGGGTTAACCATCCCAATGTGGACAACTAAGTGTTGAAACCTAGGTCCATCAAAAGCTTATGTCAATAAATCTGCCACATTATTATTTGTGTGAATCTTAACCACCTTTATTAAATGTTTTTCATAAGCATCTCTTATAAAGTGGTGTCTTATTTCGATATGCTTTGTTCTATTGTGAAAAACTGAATTTTTAACAATGCATATGGTACTTTGATTGTCAATATAGATAGTGGTATTCATGAAATTGAACCCATAATCTAGCAATTGGTTTTGTATCCAAAGTACCTGCCCACAACAATTGGCAGCAGCAACATACTCTGCTTCAGTAGATGAGGTAGCAACAATAGTTTGTTTCTTGCATTGCCAAGAAATCAATCTGCTTCCAAGGAATTGGCAACCTCCAGTTGTGGACCTTCTATCCAGATTAGCACCAGCATAGTCACTATCACTATAAGCTTCCAACTTGAAAGGGGATTCTCTTGGGTACCAAAGACCAAGATTAGGCTGGCCTTTAAGATACTTAAAGATCTTTTTGACTGCATTCAAGTGTGAAGTAAGTGGTGCAACTTGATGCCTTGAACAAGCACTCACAGCAAATGTAATGTCAGGCCTTGAAGCTGTCAAATACATCAATGAACCAATCATAGATCTGTAGAGATGAACATTCACAGCTGGATCTGGTTCATTGTTGGTCTTTGCTTTAGGAGCTTCATAAGGTGTGGTGGCAGTTCTGACACTCTCCATACCAAACTTCTTCAATATGTCTCTCACATATTTATCCTGATTAATAAATATGCCCTCTGGTTTCTGCTGAACCTTTAATCCCAGAAAGAAAGTAAGCTCTCCCATGGCACTCATTTGGAATTCACCCTTCATCAAATCTTCAAATTCCCTGCACCAAGCCTCCTTTGTGGACCCAAAGATGATATCATCAACATACACCTGCACAAGGATGATGTCCCTAGAGTCCTTCTTAAGAAAGAGTGTTTTATCAATGGCACCCCTTCTGTAGCCATGCTTCAGCAGAAACTGAGACAGCCTTGCATACCATGCCCTTGGAGCCTGATGTAAGCCATAAAGAGCTTTGACCACCTTATACACATAATCAGGGTGATCAGGATCTTCAAAACCTTTGGGTTGAGAAACATAGACCTCTTCTTCAATCTCTCCATACAAAAATGCACCTTTGACATCCATCTGATAGACTTAAAATCCCATGTAAGATGCATAGGCCAAGAAAATCCTTATGGCCTCCACTCTGGCAACAGGTGCAAAAACCTCATCATAATCAATCCCCTCCTCTTGTCTGAAACCTTGAGCCACCAATCTTGCCTTGTTCTTGATTACAATACCCCTTGCATCTCTTTTGTTCTTCAAAATCCATTTTGTCCCAATGGCATATTTCCCATCTGGTAGGGGAACCAATATCCAAACTTGCTGATTCTTGAATTGTTGCATCTCCTCTTGCATTGCCTCAAGCCAACTTGGATCAGCTAGTGCTATGGGGACACTGGTTGGTTCCATTTGGGAGAGAAAACAAGCAACCAGACAATGTTGAAAGTCTGTGTGATTGTCTCTCTGCTGTTGTGAGACATAAGAAAGAAAAGCAACTTCTCCAAACTTTGTCTTCTTGACTGTGCTTCTAGTTCTGACAGGATCTTTAGGATCACCAAGTATATTCTCCATTGGATGAGTTTTGTGAATCCTTGTAGTAGCATTGGGGTTGACAGTAATTGAGTTGTCAAGATTGGTTAAGGTGGCATCAAAATCAGTATCATAAGATGAGGAACTGAAGATGCCTGCTTTGGGTTGATGATTACCAAGATCTGAAGGACTTGGAAATCTTGTATAGGGTTCACCAAAGTCAGTGGAAACACGAGCAGAAATGGGAGTAGCAGCATCTTGAGCATCAGCAGGAATGATGTTGTCAGAAGAAACAGGAATGCCTTCAGCAGAACTGTCAGCAGTTTCCTTGTTTCCACGGATAGCATTAGCGGATTGTCTCAGAAGTGCTTCAGCATCTTTGTTAAGCTGGTTACTGAGCTTCACAGCTTCTTGAGTTGCTGCATGCTCTTGTGTTTGTAGCCTAGCAAGATCCTCTGCATAGTGTGACCCATCTTCATCCTTCTCAGAAGTATCTTGTGCACCTTTACCTGCAAAATGGTTAGGAGGAAAAGAAGGTACAACAAAAGTTAACTCTTCACTCTCAGACTCATCCTCTGAGTCATCATCTAATACACCTGTANGAAGTGCTTCAGCATCTTTGTTAAGCTGGTTACTGAGCTTCACAGCTTCTTGAGTTGCTGCATGCTCTTGTGTTTGTAGCCTAGCAAGATCCTCTGCATAGTGTGACCCATCTTCATCCTTCTCAGAAGTATCTTGTGCACCTTTACCTGCAAAATGGTTAGGAGGAAAAGAAGGTACAACAAAAGTTAACTCTTCACTCTCAGACTCATCCTCTGAGTCATCATCTAATACACCTGTATTGTCAGGAGGAGAGGCTTGTGTACCTGCAGATTGGTTAGCAGTAAATCTAGTATACCCCAAATAATCAGTTAAGTAGTCCAGGTCAAAATACCAGGCATGACCTTTACCCTGTATATTTGTTATCTCTTCTAGGTATCTTAGATTTAGGGTCTCCTCTATTCGTTTTGCATTAAGATTATAAACCCTGTAAGCCTTACTATGAGCTGAATAACCCACTATGTATCCCTCATAAGCTTTTCCATCAAATTTCCCAAGTGGATCACTGGTGTTCAAAATAGTGACATGACATCCAAAAGGTCTTAGGTAGTGGACAGAAGGAACCTTCCCAGTGAGAAGTTCATAGGGTGTCTTGTTATGAGGCTTTGTGATGGACACCCTGTTCAAGACATAACAAGCAGTACTTACTGCTTCAGTCCAGAACATTGTGGGTAACCTAGAATCTGCAAGCATTGATCTTGCTGCCTCAATTAAGGTCTTATTCTTTCTTTCAGCAACCCCATTTTGTTGTGGGGTTCTTGGATTACTATAGTCCCTTTTTATCCCTTTTGAGTTACAAGGTCTATCAACACCACATTTTTAAATTCTGTCCCATTATCACACCTTATCCCTTTAACCTTTTTATTTAGCTGGTTTTCTACTAGGGTAACAAAATCTTTTAAAATTGGAGATGTTTCATCTTTAGTTTTCAAAAAGAATACCCAACAAAACCTGCTATAGTCATCAGTGATTACCAAACAGAAGTACTTATGATCAATACTTCTTACTTGAGTAGGACCAAAGAGGTCCATATGAAGCAGCTGAAGTGGTTCAATGATGTTGCTCACTGCTATAATGGCTTTATAAGAAGCCCTGTGTTGCTTCCCTTTGTTGCAGGCAATGCAATTGTGTTCATTGGTGAAGATTTTAGAAGGAAGCCCTTGAACTAGTCCAAGCTTGGAAAGCTTGTTGATAGTTTTGAAGTTTACATGAGCCATTCTCCTATGCCACTTGGTAGATTCATCTTGAGTAGCTTTGGCCACCAAACATGCCAGATCACCTTCAGGTAGTACCTCATTCATATTGAATGTATACAAGTTTTCAGTTCTGGGCACTCTCAGCAGAATTGAAGTATCTTCTGGGAGTTTGAAGTCTTTATTGAGTACTAGACATTCATCCTCAGAGAAGGATACCTTGTTCTTTTTGTCACAAATTTGTGATACTGAGAACAAGTTAAACTGCTGGAGTTCCTTCACATAGTATACATTCTCAAAGTCCAGCATTGGTGTTCTTATTGTGCCTTTCCCTGTGATTCTACCATTTCCTCCACCAAAGGTCACACTGCCTCCACCTTGTATAGGAACAAAGTTAATCATCTTCTCCTTATTTCCTGACATACTTCTTGAACAGCCACTATCAACTATGCCAACTTCTTTACTAAGGAATGGATGAATCTACAACAACAACAAAAATATACAAGATATAAGTACACTTTGGAGACTCAAGTCATTACTGACTTGAGCCTGCCCTGTGGATCATAAGGAAGAGGCCATGGAGATGTATAAGATCCACCATTGTTCTTGGGTCCTGTTAGAAAGTTAGAGTCCATAGTAGGCNTATGCCAACTTCTTTACTAAGGAATGGATGAATCTACAACAACAACAAAAATATACAAGATATAAGTACACTTTGGAGACTCAAGTCATTACTGACTTGAGCCTGCCCTGTGGATCATAAGGAAGAGGCCATGGAGATGTATAAGATCCACCATTGTTCTTGGGTCCTGTTAGAAAGTTAGAGTCCATAGTAGGCCAAGAACAACCTACTGAAGGCTTAACAGGAGTTTCCCATGGTGCCCCAACCCATATACATAGGGTGATAAAAACTAGGCCAATAACCATTCGGATAATTAGAAAAGGTAGGTCTATGGAATGGTCTTGCAACATTTCTCTTTCTATAAGAGGGAGAGGGTCTGTCAGCAGGAACTGATGCATCAGCAGAAACTGATTTATCAGAAGTATAGTGTCTGCTGGTAGACTTAGTTGCCTGTGGGACATAGGGTGGTATATTCTGAACATGTGTCCACTCCTGCCTAGGTTTCCTAGTACATGCACCCATTCTTTGCTCATGATAAGTACAATCCTTTATTAAATGAAATTTGCTACCACACACAAAGCACTTCTTCTTTTTAGAAGATTTATGTAAATGAAAGGATGTTCTATTGATAGCATTCAAACCAGAAACATGAAAAGAATTGTTTGTAACAGAATTAACATTATTGTTTTGCAAAGAAATAAAAGATAAGTCTTCAGCAGGAACTGTTGCTGAATTGGATTCATCAGCAGCTACTCTTGGAGACTTGTGTAGACTCTTGGGTGATGACTTGGGGGAGGTCTTTGGTGAGGCCTTTGAAAGGTCAGACTTGTCACTTGAATCACAGCTTTCATAGGCAATAGACCCTCCATTAGAAGACTTGTCACTGCAAGAGACAAAGTCAGCATCATTAGAATGAGGGTCAGATAAGTCAGTGGACTTTTTGCCATATAAATGATGTGATCTATCAAAGTCAGAGGTAGTGGTAGTAGGCATATGTTCACCTCTAATAGGACCAGGGACAGCATGTAAGTCACCTTCTTTTACAAAGTTTCCTAATCCTGCTGGTGTAGATTTCCTACTATCATCCCTAGCCTCTAAGCCTACATATTTCTTAAAACCTAATCCTAAACTAGAATTTACAGATTGACAATTATACAAACAATTAGCTAGATTATCACCAGAAATTAACCATTGATTATGTCTAGTGATCTCAGCGTCTAGTTTCTCCTGAAGCTCTTTATTTTCTGACTCTAATTTAGCATTTAGATTTGTAGTATAAATAGCCTTATCCTGAGCAAGTTTTAAATCCTGTTTTAAACATTTTATCTCATGCTCATAGGCAACTTGATTCTTCTGAAACCACATCTTTTGATTTTCTACAAGTTGTAAACCATGTTTATAAAACTGAAGATCTTTATAACATTCATTGTACTTAGGTTTCAATTCATCATATTCCTCTTTAAGTTCATTATATCTTACATGGCAACCAAACAAACAATTTTGTACCTGAGATATGCCCATGAAGGCATATTCAGCAGTAGAAGCCTCTGAAGAACAGCATGCCAGCATTCCACTTTGATCATTACCATCATTCCTCTCATGCTGCTTCCAGTCCACATGATCATCCAATGTGAGCAAAGCTGCTGAATGACTAGTCTTCCCAGAATCACCTTCTCCCTGTTTCTGCTGATATGATGAGTATCAAACCTCATCAGTAGATTTTCGATCCTTGCATTCCCTGGAGAAGTGCCCCATCTGACCACAAGTGTAACACTTGACCTTTCTCCTTTCAAACCTGGCTGACTCCCTTCCATTATAAGCAAACTTCCTACCTGACTTCTTCTCAAATCTCCTGATGCCCAAGGAGAGCATAGCCACCTGCCACTTGAGATTCATCTCCTCCATATCAAAAGGATCCAACTGTTCAAAGTCTTCATAGGAGAGTTGTTGCTGAGGTTCACTATAAGCAACAAAAGAGTGGAGGATATCTTCTAACATACTGCCTACTGAGTTGGTGGTGGTATGTGTATATGATGCAGATGGTGTAGGATTTGAGCCAGAAGGAAGCATCTGTGAACTAGAGGGTAGCATATGGGAAGTGGAGCCTACAAAGGCTGAGTAAGTAGAAGTTGATGGACGAACAGGACTCTTGACATCTGGTTCTAGTGTTTTGAGCTTATTGTAGAGGTCATCAAATGTCATCATGTCCAGTCCACCTTTGGCCTTGAGAGCAATACTCACTTGTAGCCATGAAGAAGGCAGAGATCTTAGAAACTTAGCGTTGCAGTCTTCATTGTCAGGAACAGCCTGTAATTGTTTCAACTGGCTCAGGATCTTGTGAAATCGATCATAGCCCTTGTGAATGCCTTCCTCTTCAGTGATCTGAAACTCCTGAAACTGCTGCTTCAGCATAGACCTCCTCATCCGCTTGGACTCTTCATTTCCTCTAAATCTAGCCTTAATTGCCTGCCAAATATCCTTGGCATCTTGCATATAGTAGAAATCTGCCAGGTGATCTTGTGGAATTGCTTGTAGAAGAATAGTGCGAACCTTGTTTTCCCTCTGAAGATTCAGAAGCTCTTCAGTAGATGTGGGGTCAAGGTAATAGATTCTTCCTTCTGAATCATGACCAGTTTTCCTAGGCTTGTTCCTCCAGAGATTGTGATCAATGTTATTGATCCAGTTTTGCATTAGCATAGCCCAGATGTCGTATTCATCTCTTTGAAGGTATGGGAATTTAGCATTGCTATTTGAAAGGCTGAGTTGAGTAAGGGATACTGCATGTTGTTGATTGGTTGCTTCAGAGTTTGATGTTGTGGATGTTGTATCATCTACTGGTGCAGACATGGTGTTANGCATTAGCATAGCCCAGATGTCGTATTCATCTCTTTGAAGGTATGGGAATTTAGCATTGCTATTTGAAAGGCTGAGTTGAGTAAGGGATACTGCATGTTGTTGATTGGTTGCTTCAGAGTTTGATGTTGTGGATGTTGTATCATCTACTGGTGCAGACATGGTGTTAGAATGTTATGTGAATGAGTGTATGGAGTAAGGATGTTCAAAGTATCACAGAGACTCTCCCGAGGCTCTGATACCACTTGTTGAATCTTGACCTTGATAGATCTATGAGCCTGGAATAGATCGTTAGTAATGCCAATGTAATCACAAGCACACTAATAGAGAATTTCCTAAGCTTGTATTCTGAAAGAGAAATAAACACAAACTTGGAACAGTGAATACTATGAACGTATGATCCTCTATGGATCTTTTATATAATAAGAACTTGTGTTTTCTAAAACGTACATTGAACATAAACTTGTGTTCCTTTTATAGACAAGGAACCCTAACCCTAAACCGTTTCCCAAGAAACGTATATTCAATAAACTCTAAAAGATATGCATTATCTTTTCCTAATATTGCTCATGCATATCCTAACTAAATACATAATACGCGGCTAAACATTATCCGCAGAAACTAAATATGCTGATACATAGTCTTCAGCAGTATCTCTTATTCAGCAGAATCTGGTCTTCAGCAGATTCCCTTCAGCAGTAACCATCAGTAGATTCCACATTTAGCAGAATTCCCAACAAACGACCGTCTTCACAAGACGTGATAGAAATCGGCACTTCATGTCCGGAAGTCAAATTTCTCTTAAGAACAAGGATCAATCTCAGCACATTAATCAATGCAACTATCGGGTAGCCTATTCGATGGAATGAGCTTTCCCCATCTTCGAGCAAAATCACCGAAACCTTAAACTACGCAACAACTTGATTTTAGCTTAATCTCGCAACTCATCAAACAAGAACTGTCACGAGATTAGACCGTGTATCAAGTTGTTGAGAAGAAGAATTTAACGTCTCTGATGATTTGGCTCAATTTAGGAATTACTCAAAACAACCGAATAGGTACCTACAGCTAAAAGTTCAGTGTTCATCAAGCGGTTCCAATGTGCATACATTCTGCTCGACTAAGTGCGTCGGCAATAACGTCTTCTTTTTCCAGAAAATAGAAAATTTGCCGTCGTAATCACTATGCAGTTCTATTTAGCGGGTCTACCTTAACGGTCCGATCTTTCTGATCTAGAACATATCGCAACCCATAGGGTTAGGGTATACCACACACTTCGTGCGCTACAAGAGTTGTTTTCCCTGGATTTTGAGTGCTATACAACTGCATCCGGTGTTAACTCAGNAAGAAGTAGGCCATGTAGAAGTATAAGATCCACCATTGTTCTTGGATCTTCTTTGATAATTAGATCCCCTGTTAGTCCAAGAACAACATGCTGAGGGCTTAACAGCAGTATCCCATGGTCCCCCCCAACCCATATACATAGGTTGATAATAACTAGGCCAATAACCATTCTGATTATAAGGAGAAATAGGTCTAGAGAATGGTCTTGCAACATGTCTTTTCCTATATGATGAAAAAGTTCTGTCAGCAGAAACTGATGCATCAGCAGATGCTGATTTATCAGCAGTATTGTATCTGCTGTTAGATTGAGTTGCTTGTGGAATATAAGCAGGTATGTCATCAACACGTTTCCACATTGATCTAGTTTTCTTAGCACAATCACCCATTCTTTGCTCATGAAACTTGCAATCCTTAATTAAATGAGATTTGCTTCCACACACAAAATATTTCTTCTTTCTAGAAGATTTATTAACATTCAAAGGAGTTCTATTGAAAGCATTCAAACCACAAACATTAACAGAATTGTTTTTGACAGAATTAACATTATTGTTTT